>JARGYO010003843.1:0-94475 GCA_029206835.1 Rana muscosa | reverse complement strand
TCATTACTAATGGGTTATATAGTTTACCTTCAGGTGCTGGCACTGGCAACTTCCAAACCGGAAGTACCCTCCCCTATATAAGCCCCTCCCATCCGGGAGCACCTCAGTTTTTTGCCAGTGTCTAAGGTGTTGGCCAAAGAGTAACATGTGTTTCCTGGGCTTGCGTACAGGTTCTTTTACGGGCCTTAGTAAGCTGTTCCGGATCCGACCAAAAAAGCTTCATAGCTAAACGGTCGGTACCCGGGCCTTGCAACAGAAGAGCAAGGTTTTGCCTGTAATGCCTCTCTTAGGAGGGCTGGACCCTGGGATCCAGAGCTCTGGTCATACCCACGACCAAGATGTTTTCTGTGCAGGGTGCTATACAGGTCCAGGGGAGTGGAATCCTTGGGAACCCGGTCCCTGAAGGTTTAATTACAATGCCTGCCGTGAGAGGTGAAGTTTGGGCTTCTGTGGACCAAACAGAGTCCTGCGGCGGGGAACAGGTAAGTGGGGGCCCCCAGGAACTTGGTTCTATTGGGGGACCCCCAAGCCTAATTTGTCTTTCTGTCTGTTACCTAACGGTATTCCCGCTAATATCTGTGTATGCCTGTAACTACTGAAAAATGTAAAATTTTAGTAGTAGTCAAGAAAAAAAAAAAAGAGGACCGCGGTACCTGTGTTAAACCACTAGAGGCCGCTGTGGTCCATTTTTTCTTGTCATGTGGATCTTTGGTTTTCTCAAGTCAAAAGATCCAGGCAGTTGGTAAGTTCTCTGTGGGAATCCACTTCCTCTGCCCTGTTGCTGCGCTCATCCACCGCACAGGCCCTCCGGCAAAAAGGGCCCTGGCTCCTAGTCCCTGCTTGGTTTTCGAAAAGGGCGCCAATGGCGCACGGGCGCGGGCGCGTGCACGCGCCTCCTATGAAAAAAAAGGGGCGGGGCGGGTGGATGACGCTCGATGCGCGCCGCGGCGCTTCTGCGCATGTGCAGGCGTCCCAGCATGTATAAAAGACACAGTACAAGTGTCAGCTGGATGCAAACAGAGCTAGCAACAAACAGTGGCACACAGAGGCGGTTGATGCAGGCATCCCCATAGAAAGGCACTTTAGTGGACACCAGCTGGTATATAGCAGCAACTGTGTTAGACTATTACCAGCAAAATTGGTGTATGACGACGGGAATACCTCAGCTTTGTGCTTAAAGGATATGTCGTCCAGATGCTCCGGAAATAAGTCTTCCAGGAAGCCAAAGGGGTCTCCATCGGGCTCTGAGGATATTGGGCATGCTTGTACTGCACCAATCTCCCCTGAGAATTCAGAGGTCAGTAGCCGTAGGAACCCCGCAGGAATGCCTGGTGCTGCGGCTGTCCCCAGTCCACCTGCTCCTGTATATATAACAGAGGAGGTTTTATCCTCAACTCTGGGAGGATTGGAAGAGAGATTAACAGCATTGATCGCTGCTTCCCTGTCACAGGGAAAGCGCTTCCGATCTCCGTCTCCTCCTGCAGAGTGCCTGTTAGTGGAGGAACAGCCCCACACAGAGATCGACCTACCTGAAGGGGATCAGGATGAGGTTGATTCAGTTATGGAGGAATCAACAGTGGAAGAACCTTTCTCAGCATCTCAGGCTGAAAGATTATGGGTTCAGTCTCTGACTAACATGGTCCGATCAGCATTTAAAATGCCTCTGGCGGAACCATCAAACACTACGGTTTCCTCGCTGGGGTCGCTGAAAGCTCCCCAGGCTGTCTGTTCCTTCCCAATCCACCCTTTATTAGAAGGGCTTATTTACCAGGATTGGGAGCATCCTGATAAAATATTTGCTCCCCCCAAGAGATTTCCGGTGATCTATCCCATGGAGGATAAGTTCATAAAAAAATGGAGGGTCCCTACAGTGGACGCAGCCATCTTTTCTGTGAACAAATCACTGACATGTCCAGTAGATAATGTTCCAATGTTCAAAGACCCAATAGATAAAAAATTGGAGTCTTTACTAAAATCTGCTTTCTCTACAGCAAGCATGGTGACACAACCTGCGGTAGCAGCGATTGGAGTCTGCCAAGCAGTGAAAGATCAGTTGAAACAGGTCTTAAGGGACTTACCAGATCAGCAGACTCTTGCCCTAGCTGACCTACCTAGAGCCTTGTGTTTTGCGGTGGACGCCATAAAGGATACAATCCAACAGGCCTCCCGCTTTACGCTGTCTATAGTACATATGCGTAGGCTTCTATGGCTCAAAAACTGGTCTGCTGAAGCTCCCTGTAAAAAACTGCTGGTTAGCTTCCCATTTCATGGAGAACGCTTATTTGGAGAAGATCTGGACAAGTATATCCAGAAAATTTCTGCCGGTAAAAGTTCACTCTTACCGGTTAAGAACAAGAGTAGAAGTCCTTCTTTTAAGAGGCCTACTTCTCCAGTCCCGGGCACATCGGCTGTGAAACAGTTCCGACGGCCTCCGCGGTCAAATTCAGGGGGCAGAAATCAGGGGCAATCACAGGGTAACAAGAAACCGTGGGTCAAGAGAGGTACAAAACCTCCCCCCAAGTCATGAAGGGTTGCCCCCACTCAATCGGGTGGGGGGAAGACTTCAGTTGTTCACAGAGACCTGGCGGGACACCATCAGAGACAGATGGGTGCTCTCCGCAGTAAGTCTGGGATACAAGCTGGAGTTAAAAGGCACTCCTCCTGCCCAATTTATGAGGTCAAACGTGCCAAGAGATCCCCAAAAGAGAGGATCCCTCCTTCTGGCACTAGAACAACTATTGCTCCAAGGTGTAATCATGAAGGTTCCCCTGGAAGAAAGCGGATTCGGGTTTTACTCGAACCTTTTCACAGTCCCCAAACCAAATGGGGACGTGAGGCCCATATTAAATCTAAAAGGGCTAAACAAGTTCCTAAATATCAGGATTTTTCGGATGGAGTCGATCCGATCGGTGGCCACCGCCCTACAAGGGCAGGAATGGTTAGCCTCGATCGACATAAGGGATGCTTATCTGCACATTCCCATCTTTCCGGCCCACCAGAAATTTCTACGCTTTGCAGTAGAAGGGCGCCATTTTCAGTTCAGAGCCTTACCTTTCGGTCTGGCCACAGCACCACGAGTGTTCACAAAAATTCTGGCCCCATTATTGGCCAATCTAAGAACACAGGGTGTAACTATAATGGCATATCTAGACAACCTGCTACTAATAGACCACTCAGTGGAAAAGCTGGAAGTAGCTATTCACAAGACAATCAAGTATCTGGAATCTCACGGTTGCATTATCGACCGGGACAAGTCAGCTCTAAGACCAGTCAAAAGTCTGGAATACTTAGGGCTAAGGCTGGATTCAAATCAGAGAAAGATTTTCTTACCTCCAGAAAAGGTGTCGTCTTTAAAAGATTTGACCCACTTAGTGGGTACAAAAAGAAAACCATCCATACGCCTGTGTATAAGGCTGCTGGGAAAAATGGTGGCTTCATTCGAAGCAGTACCCTACGGTCAATTCCATTCAAGGAACTTGCAGAGGGCCATACTGTCAGCCTGGAACAAAAAAGTTCAGGCTTTAGACTTACCAATGTCCCCTTCCGTTCGCAAGAGCCTCCATTGGTGGTTGGTGCCCCAGAATCTGGAAAAAGGGAAATCCTTCAGTCCGGTTTCTTGGAAGGTGGTCACTACAGATGCCAGCCTTATAGGCTGGGGAGCAGTACTGGAGCAATGGTCTCTCCAGGGCAAGTGGTCAGAAGCAGAGAAGGCCCTGTCCATCAATCTCTTAGAGATACGAGCAGCCCGGTATGCCCTAGTAGCATGGACATCCAAACTCCAAGGGTCCCCTGTCAGAATTCAATCAGACAATGCCACAGCAGTGGCATATATCAATCACCAGGGTGGCACCAGGAGTCGTGCAGCCCAGAGGGAAGCGAATTGCATCCTGGAATGGGCAGAAAGATATGTCCCAGCCATATCTGCGGTATTCATTCCAGGAGTGGAAAATTGGAGAGCGGACTTTTTAAGTCGCCAGCAATTATGCCCAGGGGAATGGTCCCTTCATCCCGAGGTTTTCCAGGCAATATACCAGCGGTGGGGAACACCGGATGTAGATCTGCTAGCATCCAGATTCAACGCAAAGGTGGACAGATTTGTGTCTCGCACAAGGGATCCCCTAGCTTGCGGCTCGGATGCCCTAGTGTTCCCTTGGGATCAGTTCAAGCTGATATATGCATTCCCACCGCCACAATTGTTACCGCGATTAATCCGCAGAATCAGGGTAGAAAAGAAACCAGTGATTCTGGTGGCTCCAGCGTGGCCCCGAAGGGCATGGTACGCGGAGATTGTAAAAATGTCAGTGGGAAGTCCTTGGACCCTCCCACATCGTCCGGACCTGCTGTCGCAAGGACCGATATACCACCCTTCCTTACTAGCCCTAGGTTTGACGGCCTGGCTATTGAAGCCCACATTCTGAAAAAGAGAGGGCTCTCTAATCCTGTGGTATCTACCATGATCAATGCCAGGAAGCCGGTATCCAGGCAGATCTATTATAGAATCTGGAAGGCGTACATCGCTTGGTGTGAGGCCAAGAAATGGCATCCACGTAAGTACGTAATAGGTAGGATTCTGGACTTCCTACAGTGGGCTGTAGATAGGAAGCTTGCCTTGAGTACTATCAAGGGTCAGATTTCGGCCTTGTCAATATTTTTTCAAAGGCCCTTGGCTTTGCATTCACTAGTCAAAGCTTTCATACAAGGAGTGATGCGTATTAGTCCTCCGGTTAGTATTCCCATATGTCCATGGGATCTAAACTTGGTTCTGTCAGTTCTACAGAAACAACCATTTGAACCATTACAGCATATTTCCTTGGTTCTTCTCACCAGGAAATTGATTTTCTTAGTAGCCATTTGTTCGGCTAAAAGAGTGTCGGAATTAGCCGCTATGTCCTGTAGGGAGCCATATCTGGTTATCCATAAGGACAGAGTAGTGTTACGTCCTCATCCAGCCTTTCTTCCTAAGGTGGTATCGAGGTTTCATTTGAACCAAGATGTGGTTCTTCCTTCCTTTTTCCCCAAACCTAGTTTGGTAGAGGAAAAGTTATTGCATTCTTTGGATGTAGTAAGAGCAGTTAAAGCTTATCTAAAAGCCACTGCTCAGATTCGCAGAACGGATACTTTGTTTATTCTGCCGGAAGGCCCCAGAAAGGGTCAGGCAGCATCAAAATCTACTTTAGCCAAGTGGATTCGACAGGTCATAATACAAGCCTATGGCTTGAGAAGGAGACCGCCTCCGTTCAAAGTTAGGGCGCACTCCACAAGAGCAGTTGGAACTTCATGGGCAGTGCATCACCAGGCCTCCCTGGCTCAAGTATGTAAGGCCGCAACATGGTCTTCAGTACACATGTTTACTAGGTTCTACCAGGTGGACGTTAGAAGTCAGGAGGATGTCGCCTTTGGGCGCAGTGTGTTGCAGGCCGCAAAAGATCCTCATGTCTGATGGCGCCCAGCTTATGTATAGTGTATCCCTCCCCTCATTGGGCATTGCTTTAGGACATCCCACATAGTAATGACTAAGTCGCTCTGTGTCCCGTGATGTACGAGAAAGAAAGTAGGATTTTTATAACAGCTTACCTGTAAAATCCTTTTCTTGGAGTACATCACGGGACACAGAGCTCCCGCCCCTCTTTGGGGACACTTATTGCTTTGCTACAAAACTGAGGTGCTCCCGGATGGGAGGGGCTTATATAGGGGAGGGTACTTCCGGTTTTGGAAGTTGCCAGTGCCAGCACCTGACGGTATCTATATAACCCATTAGTAATGACTAAGTCGCTCTGTGTCCCGTGATGTACTCCAAGAAAAGGATTTTACAGGTAAGCTGTTATAAAAATCCCTTTATTATACCCCACTCCCTCCTCTGTCCTTCTATTATACCCCAATCACCCCTCTGTCCTTATATTATACCCCAATCCCCCCCTCTGTCCTTCTATTATACCCCAATCCCCCCCTCTGTCCTTCTATTATACCCCAATCCCCCCTCTGTCCTTCTATTATACCCAAATCCCCCCCTCTGTCCTTCTATTATACCCCAATCCCCCCTCTGTCCCTCTATTATACCCCAATCCCCCCTCTGTCCTTCTATTATACCCCAACCCTCCCTCTGTCCTTCTATTATACCCCAATCTCCCCTCTGTCCCTCTATTATACCCCAATCCCCCCTCTGTCCCTCTATTATACCCCAATCCCCCCTCTGTCCCTCTATTATACCCCAATCCCCCCTCTGTCCCTCTATTATACCCCAATCCCCCCTCTGTCCTTCTATTATACCCCAACCCTCGCTCTGTCCTTCTATTGTACCCCAATCCTCCCTCTGTCCTTCTATTATACCCCAATCCTCCCTCTGTCCCTCTATTATACCCCAATCCTCCCTCTGTCCCTCTATTATACCCCAATCCCCCCTCTGTCCCTCTATTATACCCCAATTCCCCCTCTGTCCTTCTATTATACCCCAATCCTCCCTCAGTCCTTCTATTTTACCCCAATCCCCCATCAGTCCTTCTATTATACCCCAATCCCCCCTCTGTCCTTCTATTATACCCCAATCCCCCCTCTGTCCTTCTATTATACCCCAATCCCCCCTCTGTCCTATTATACCCCAATCTCTCCTCTGTCCTTCTATTATACCCCAATCCCCTCTCTGTCCTCATATTATACCCCAATCCCCCCCTGTCCTTCTATTATACTCCAATCCCCCCTCTGTCCTTCTATTATACCCCAATTCCCCCCTCTGTCCTTCTATTATACCCCAATCCTCCCTCTGTCCTTCTATTATACCCCAATCCCCCCTCTGTCCTTCTATTATACCCCAATCCCCCCTCTGTCCTTCTATTATACCCCAATCCCCCCTCTGTCCTTCTATTATACCCCAATCCCCCCTCTGTCCTTCTATTATACCCCAATCCCCTCTCTGTCCTCATATTATACCCCAATCCCCCCTGTCCTTCTATTATACCCCAATCCCCCCCTCTGTCCTTCTATTATACCCCAATCCCCCCTCTGTCCTTCTATTATACCCCAATCCCCCCCCTCTGTCCTTCTATTATACACCAATCCCCCCTCTGTCCTTCTATTATACCCCAATCCCCCCTCTGTCCTTCTATTATACCCCAATCCCCCCTCTGTCCTTCTATTATACCCCAATCCCCCCTCTGTCCTTCTATTATACCCCAATCCTCCCTCAGTCCTTCTATTGTACCCCAATCCTCCCTCTGTCCTTCTATTATACCCCAATCTCTCCTCTGTCCTTCTATTATACCCCAATCCCCCCTCTGTCCTTCTATTATACCCCAATCTCTCCTCTGTCCTTCTATTATACCCCAATCCCCTCTCTGTCCTCATATTATACCCCAATCCCTCCTCTGTCCTTCTATTATACCCCAATCCCCCCCTCTGTCCTTCTATTATACCCCAATCCCCCCTCTGTCCTTCTATTATACCCCAATCCCCCCCTCTGTCCTATTATACACCAATCCCCCCTCTGTCCTTCTATTATACCCCAATCCCCCCTCTGTCCTTCTATTATACCCCAATCCCCCCTCTGTCCTTCTATTATACCCCAATCCCCCCTCTGTCCTTCTATTATACCCCAATCCCCCCTCTGTCCTTCTATTATACCCCAATCCTCCCTCAGTCCTTCTATTGTACCCCAATCCTCCCTCTGTCCTTCTATTATACCCCAATCCCCCCTCTGTCCCTCTATTATACCCCAATCCCCCCTCTGTCCTTCTATTATACCCCAATCCCCCCTCTGTCCTTCTATTATACCCCAATCCCCCCTCTGTCCTATTATACACCAATCCCCCCTCTGTCCTTCTATTATACCCCAATCCCCCCTCTGTCCTTCTATTATACCCCAATCCTCCCTCTGTCCTTCTATTATACCCCAATCCCCCCTCTGTCCTTCTATTATACCCCAATCCCCCCTCTGTCCTTCTATTACACCCCAATCCCCCCTCTGTCCTTCTATTATACCCCAATCCCCCCTTTGTCCTCCTATTATACCCCAATCCCCCCTCTGGGACCATGGCTCTGATGGTCCGCTGCCTGGGTCATGATGTCTGAATACAGCCCTGAGTGTGGCCATGTCTCTGCTGGGCCAGTTCTAGGAGAGGATATGTCCCATAGCGGTGTCTGATCTTTGGTAATACTTACATTTCTGGATTGGTACATTCTATCCCTGGTTCTCTCTAGTCCTATGGGTGGGGACCCTTCAGGGACAGACAGATCTAGTCCTATTGGAGGAGACACTTCAGGGACAGACGGACCTAGTCCTATGGGAGGAGGCCCTTCAGGGATAGACGGACCTAGTGCTATGGGAGGAGACCCCTCAGGGATAGACGGACCTAGTCCAATGGGTGGAGACCCTTCAGGGATAGACGGACCTAGTCCTATGGGTGGAGACCCCTCAGGGATAGACGGACCTAGTCCAATGGGTGGAGACCCTTCAGGGATAGACGGACCTAGTCCAATGGGTGGAGACCCTTCAGGGATAGACGGACCTAGTCCTATGGGTGGAGACCCCTCAGGGATAGACGGACCTAGTCCAATGGGTGGAGACCCTTCAGGGATAGACGGACCTAGTCCTATGGGTGGAGACCCTTCAGGGATAGACGGACCTAGTCCTATGGGTGGAGACCCCTCAGGGATAGACGGACCTAGTCCAATGGGTGGAGACCCTTCAGGGATAGACGGACCTAGTCCTATGGGTGGAGACACTTCAGGGATAGACGGACCTAGTCCTATGGGTGGGGACCCCTCATGGATAGACGGACCTAGTCCTATGGGTGGAGACCCTTCATGAATAGACGGACCTAGTCCTATGGGTGGAGACCCTTCAGGGATAGACGGACCTAGTCCTATGGGTGGAGACCCTTCAGGGATAGATGGACCTAGTCCTATGGGAGGAGACCCTTCAGGGATAGACAGACCTAGTCCTATGGGTGGAGACCCTTCAGGGATAGATGGACCTAGTCCTATGGGAGGAGACCCTTCAGGGATAGACGGACCTAGTCCTATGGGTGGAGACCCTTCAGGGATAGACTGACCTAGTCCTATGGGTGGAGACCCCTCAGGGATAGATGGACTTAGTCCTATGGGTGGAGACCCCTCAGGGACAGACGGACCTAGTCCTATGGGAGGAGACCCTTCAGGGACAGACAGATCTAGTCCTATGGGAGGAGACTCTTCAGGGATAGACGGACCTAGTCCTATGGGTGGAGACCCTTCAGGGACAGACAGACCTAGTCCTATGGGAGGAGACCCTTCAGGGACAGACAGACCTAGTCCTATGGGTGGAGACCCTTCAGGGACAGACAGACCTAGTCCTATGGGTGGAGACCCTTCAGGGACAGACGGACCTAGTCCTATGGGAGGAGGCCCTTCAGGGATAGACGGACCTAGTCCTATGGGTGGAGACCCTTCAGGGACTGACGGACCTAGTCCTATGGGAGGAGACCCTTCAGGGACTGACGGACCTAGTCCTATGCGAGTAGACCACTCAGGGATAGTCGGACCTAGTCCTATGGGTGGAGACCCTTCAGGGACAGACAGACCTAGTCCTATGGGTGGAGACCCCTCAGGGACAGACAGACCTAGTCCTATGGGAGGAGACCCTTCAGGCATAGACAGACCTAGTCCTATGGGTGGAGACCCTTCAGGGACAGATGGATCTAGTCCTATGGGTGGAGACCCTTCAGGGATAGATGGACCTAGTCCTATGGGTGGAGACCCCTCCGGGACAGACAGGCCTAGTCCTATGGGTGGAGACCCCTCAGGAACAGACAGATCTAGTCCAATGGGTGGAGACCCCTCAGGAACAGACAGATCTAGTCCAATGGGTGGAGACCCCTCAGGGACAGACAGATCTAGTCCAATGGGTGGAGACCCCTCAGGGATAGACGGACCTAGTCCTATGGGTGGAGACCCTTCAGGGATAGATGGACCTAGTCCTATGGGTGGAGACCCTCCAGGGAAAGATGGACCTAGTCCTATGGGAGTAGACCACTCAGGGACAGACCTAGTTCTATGGGTGGAGACCCCCCAGGGACAGACAGACCTAGTCCTATGGGAGGAGACCCCTCAGGGACAGACAGATCTAGTCCTATGGGAGGAGACCCCTCAGGGACAGACAGACCTAGTCCTATGGGTGGAGACCCTCCAGGGACAGACAGATCTAGTCCTATGGGAGGAGACCCCTCAGGGACAGACAGACCTAGTCCTATGGGTGGAGACCCTTCAGGGACAGACAGATCTAGTCCTATGGGAGGAGACCCCTCAGGGACAGACAGACCTAGTCCTATAGGTGGAGACCCTCCAGGGACAGACAGACCTAGTCCTATGGGAGGAGACCCCTCAGGGACAGACGGATCTAGTCCTATGGGTGGAGACCCTTCAGGGATAGATGGACCTAGTCCTATGGGAGGAGACCCTTCAGGGACAGACAGATCTAGTCCTATGGGAGGAGACCCTTCAGGGACAGACAGATCTAGTCCTATGGGAGGAGACCCTTCAGGTACAGACAGACCTAGTCCTACGGGTGGAGACCCCTCAGGGACAGACATGCCTAGTCCTATGGGTGGAGACCCCTCAGGGACAGACAGATCTAGTCCTATGTGAGTAGACCCCTCAGGGATAGGTGGATCTAGTCCTATGGGAGGAGACCCTTCAGGGACTGACAGACCTAGTCCTATGGGAGGAGACCCCTCAGGGACAGACAGATCTAGTCCTATGGGAGGAGACCCTTCAGGGACAGACAGACCTAGTCCTATGGTAGGAGACCCTTCAGGGACAGACAGACCTAGTCCTATGGGAGGAGACCCCTCAGGGACAGACAGATCTAGTCCTATGGGAGGAGACCCTTCAGGGATAGATGGACCTAGTCCTATGGGAGGAGACCCCTCAGGGACAGACAGATCTAGTCCTATGGGTGGAGACCCTTCAGGGACAGACAGATCTAGTCCTATGGGAGGAGACCCCTCAGGGACAGACAGATCTAGTCCTATGGGAGGAGACCCTTCAGGGACAGACAGACCTAGTCCTATGGGAGGAGACCCCTCAGGGACAGACAGATCTAGTCCTATGGGAGGAGACCCCTCAGAGACAGACAGATCTAGTCCTATGGGAGGAGACCCCTCAGGGACAGACAGATCTAGTCCTATGGGAGGAGACCCCTCAGGGACAGACAGATCTAGTCCTATGGGAGGAGACCCCTCAGGGACAGACAGATCTAGTCCTATGGGAGGAGACCCTTCAGGGACAGACAGACCTAGTCCTATGGGAGGAGACCCCTCAGGGACAGACAGATCTAGTCCTATGGGAGGAGACCCTTCAGGGACAGACGGACCTAGTCCTATGGGAGGAGACCCCTCAGGGACAGACAGACCTAGTCCTATGGGAGGAGACCCCTCAGGGCAGACAGACCTAGTCCTATGGGAGGAGACCCTTCAGGGACAGACAGACTTAGTCCTATGGGTGGAGACCCTTCAGGGGTAGGCGGATCCAGTCCTATGGGTGGAGACCATTCAGGGACAGACAGACCTAGTCCTATGGGAGGAGACCCCTCAGGGATAGATGGACCTAGTCCTATGGGAGGAGACCCCTCAGGGACAGACAGACCTAGTCCTATGGGTGGAGACCCTTCAGGGACAGACAGACCTAGTCCTATTGGTGGAGACCCCTCAGGGACAGACAGATCTAGTCCTATGGGAGGAGACCCCTCAGGGACAGACAGACCTAGTCCTATGGGTGGAGACCCCTCATGGACAGACAGACCTAGTCCTATGGGTGGAGACCCCTCAGGGATAGGCGGACCTAGTCCTATGGGAGGAGACCCCTCAGGGACAGACAGACCTAGTCCTATGGGAGGAGACCCCTCAGGGACAGACAGACCTAGTCCTATGGGTGGAGACCCCTCAGGGACAGACAGATCTAGTCCTATGGGAGGAGACCCTTCAGAGACAGACGGACCTAGTCCTATGGGAGGAGACCCCTCAGGGACAGACAGATCTAGTCCTATGGGAGGAGACCCTTCAGGGACAGACAGACCTAGTCCTATGGGAGGAGACCCCTCAGGGGTAGGCGGACCTAGTCCTATGGGAGGAGACCCCTCAGGGATAGGCGGACCTAGTCCTATGGGAGGAGACCCCTCAGGGATAGGCGGACCTAGTCCTATGGGAGGAGACCCCTCAGGGACAGGCGGACCTAGTCCTATGGGAGGAGACCCTTCAGGGACAGACAGACCTAGTCCTATGGGAGGAGACCCTTCAGGGACAGACAGACCTAGTCCTATGGGAGGAGACCCCTCAGGGACAGACAGATCTAGTCCTATGGGAGGAGACCCCTCAGGGACAGACAGACCTAGTCCTATGGGAGGAGACCCCTCAGGGACAGACAGATCTAGTCCTATGGGTGGAGACCCCTCAGGGATAGACGGACCTAGTCCTATGGGTGGAGACCCCTCAGGGACAGACAGATCTAGTCCTATGGGAGGAAACCCCTAAGGGACAGACAGACCTAGTCCTATGGGAGGAGACCCTTCAGGGACAGACAGACCTAGTCCTATGGGTGGAGACCCCTCAGGGAGGGACAGACCTAGTCCTATGGGAGGAGACCCTTCAGGGGTAGGCGGATCTAGTCCTATGGGAGGAGACCCTTCAGGGATAGACAGACCTAGTCCTATGGGAGGAGACCCTTCAGGAACAGACAGACCTAGTCCTATGGGAGGAGACCCTTCAGGGACAGACAGACCTAGTCCTATGGGTGGAGACCCTTCAGGGACAGACAGACCTAGTCCTATGGGTGGAGACCCCTCAGGGACAGACAGATCTAGTCCTATGGGAGGAGACCCCTCAGGGACAGACAGACCTAGTCCTATGGGTGGAGACCCCTCAGGGACAGACAGACCTAGTCCTATGGGTGGAGACCCCTCAGGGATAGGCGGACCTAGTCCTATGGGAGGAGACCCCTCAGGGACAGACAGACCTAGTCCTATGGGAGGAGACCCCTCAGGGACAGACAGACCTAGTCCTATGGGTGGAGACCCCTCAGGGACAGACAGACCTAGTCCTATGGGAGGAGACCCTTCAGGGGTAGGCGGATCTAGTCCTATGGGTGGAGACCCCTCAGGGACAAACAGACCTAGTCCTATGGGTGGAGACCCCTCAGGGACAGACAGACCTAGTCCTATGGGAGGAGACCCTTCAGGGACAGACAGACCTAGTCCTATGGGAGGAGACCCCTCAGGGACAGACAGATCTAGTCCAATGGGAGGAGACCCTTCAGGGACAGACAGACCTAGTCCTATGGGAGGAGACCCCTCAGTGACAGACAGATCTAGTCCTATGGGAGGAGACCCTTCAGGGACAGACGGACCTAGTCCTATGGGAGAAGACCCCTCAGGGACAGACAGACCTAGTCCTATGGGAGGAGACCCCTCAGGGACAGACAGACCTAGTCCTATGTGTGGAGACCCTTCAGGGACAGACAGACTTAGTCCTATGGGTGGAGACCATTCAGGGGTAGGCGGATCCAGTCCTATGGGTGGAGACCCCTCAGGGACAGACAGACCTAGTCCTATGGGTGGAGACCCCTCAGGGACAGACAGACCTAGTCCTATGGGAGGAGACCCCTCAGGGACTGACAGACCTAGTCCTATGGGTGGAGACCCCTCAGGGATAGACAGATCTAGTCCTATGGGTGGAGAACCCTCAGGGACAGACAGATCTAGTCCTATGGGAGGAGACCCCTCAGGGACAGACAGACCTAGTCCTATGGGTGGAGACCCTCCAGGGACAGACAGATCTAGTCCTATGGGTGGAGACCCCCCAGGGACAGACAGATCTAGTCCTATAGGAGGAGACCCCTCAGGGACAGACAGACCTAGTCCTATGGGTGGAGACCCTCCAGGGACAGACAGATCTAGTCCTATGGGTGGAGACCCTTCAGGGATAGACGGACCTAGTCCTATGGGTGGAGACCCCTCAGAGACAGACAGATCTAGTCCTATGGGTGGAGACCCTTCAGGGACAGACAGATCTAGTCCTATGGGAGGAGACCCCTCAGGGACAGACAGACCTAGTCCTATGGGTGGAGACCCTCCAGGGACAGACAGATCTAGTCCTATGGGTGGAGACCCTTCAGGGATAGACGGACCTAGTCCTATGGGTGGAGACCCCTCAGAGACAGACAGATCTAGTCCTATGGGTGGAGACCCTTCAGGGATAGACGGACCTAGTCCTATGGGAGGAGACCCCTCAGAGACAGACAGATCTAGTCCTATGGGTGGAGACCCTTCAGGGACAGACAGATCTAGTCCTATGGGTGGAGACCCCTCAGGGACAGACAGACCTAGTCCTATGGGAGGAGACCCCTCAGGGACAGACAGATCTAGTCTATGGGAGGAGACCCTTCAGGGACAGACAGATCTAGTCCTATGGGAGGAGACCCTTCAGGGACAGACAGACCTAGTCCTATGGGTGGAGACCCAGAAGGGACGGACAGACAGACCTAGTCCTATGGGAGGAGACCCTTCAGGGACGGACAGACAGACCTAGTCCTATGGGAGGAGACCCCTCAGGGACAGACAGACCTAGTCCTATGGGAGGAGACCCTTCAGGGACAGACAGACCTAGTCCTATGGGTGGAGACCCCTCAGGGACAGACAGACCTAGTCCTATGGGTGGAGACCCTCCAGGGACAGACAGACCTAGTCCTATGGGTGGAGATCCTCCAGGGACAGACAGACCTAGTCCTATGGGTGGAGACCCTCCAGGGACAGACAGACCTAGTCCTATGGGAGGAGACCCTCCAGGGACAGACAGATCTAGTCCTATGGGTGGAGACCCCCCAGGGACAGACAGATCTAGTCCTATGGGAGGAGACCCCTCAGGGACAGACAGACCTAGTCCTATGGGTGGAGACCCTCCAGGGACAGACAGATCTAGTCCTATGGGTGGAGACCCCCCAGGGACAGACAGATCTAGTCCTATGGGAGGAGACCCTTCAGGGACAGACAGACCTAGTCCTATGGGTGGAGACCCCTCAGGGACAGACAGACCTAGTCCTATGGGAGGAGACCCTTCAGGGACAGACAGACCTAGTTCTATGGGTGGAGACCCCTCAGGGACAGACAGACCTAGTCCTATGGGAGGAGACCCCTCAGGGACAGAGAGATCTAGTCCTATGGGAGGAGACCCCTCAGGGACAGAGAGACCTAGTCCTATGGGAGGAGATCCCTCAGGGACAGAGAGACCTAGTCCTATGGGAGGAGATCCCTCAGGGACAGAGAGACCTAGTCCTATGGGAGGAGACCCTTCAGGGACAGACAGATCTAGTCCTATGGGAGGAGACCCCTCAGGGACAGACAGACCTAGTCCTGTGGGAGGAGACTCTTCAGGGACAGAGAGATCTAGTCCTATGGGAGGAGACCCCTCAGGGACAGAGAGATCTAGTCCTATGGGAGGAGACCCCTCAGGGACAGAGAGACCTAGTCCTATGGGAGGAGATCCCTCAGGGACAGAAACTTAGTCCTATGGGAGGAGACCCTTCAGGGACAGACAGATCTAGTCCTATGGGAGGAGACCCTTCAGGGACAGACAGATCTAGTCCTATGGGAGGAGACCCTTTAGGGACAGACAGATCTAGTCCTATGGGAGGAGACCCTTCAGGGACAGACGGATCTAGTCCTATGGGAGGAGACCCTTCAGGGACAGACAGACCTAGTCCTATGGGAGGAGACCCTTCAGGGACAGACAGACCTAGTCCTATGGGTGGAGACCCTTCAGGGATAGTCTGACCTAGTCCTATGGGTGGAGACCCCTCAGGGATAGACGGACCTAGTCCTATGGGTGGAGACCCTTCAGTGACAGACAGACCTAGTCCTATGGGAGGAGACCCTTCAGGGATAGATGGACCTAGTCCTATGGGTGGGGACCCTTCAGGGACAGACAGACCTAGTCGTATTGGAGGAGACACTTCAGGAACAGACGGACCTAGTCCTATGGGTGGAGACCCTTCAGGGATAGACGGACCTAGTCCTATGGGAGGAGACCCTTCAGGGACTGACGGACCTAGTCCTATGGGAGGAGACCCCTCAGGGATAGGCGGACCTAGTCCTATGGGTGGAGACCCCTCAGGGATAGGCGGACCTAGTCCTATGGGAGGAGACCCTTCAGGGACAGACAGACCTAGTCCTATGGGAGGAGACCCCTCAGGGATAGGCGGACCTAGTCCTATGGGAGGAGACCCCTCAGGGACAGACAGATCTAGTCCTATGGGAGGAGACCCCTCAGGGACAGACAGATCTAGTCCTATGGGAGGAGACCCTTCAGGGACAGACAGACCTAGTCCTATGGGAGGAGACCCCTCAGGGACAGACAGATCTAGTCCTATGGGTGGAGACCCTTCAGGGACAGAGACCTAGTCCTATGGGAGGAGACCCCTCAGGGACAGACAGACCTAGTCCTATGGGAGGAGACCCCTCAGGGACAGACAGACCTAGTCCTATGGGAGGAGACCCCTCAGGGACAGACAGATCTAGTCCTATGGGTGGAGACCCCTCAGGGATAGACGGACCTAGTCCTATGGGTGGAGACCCTCCAGGGACAGACAGATCTAGTCCTATGGGTGGAGACCCCCCAGGGACAGACAGATCTAGTCCTATGGGAGGAGACCCTTCAGGGACAGACAGACCTAGTCCTATGGGTGGAGACCCCTCAGGGACAGACAGACCTAGTCCTATGGGAGGAGACCCTTCAGGGACAGACAGACCTAGTCCTATGGGTGGAGACCCCTCAGGGACAGACAGACCTAGTCCTATGGGAGGAGACCCCTCAGGGACAGAGAGATCTAGTCCTATGGGAGGAGACCCCTCAGGGACAGAGAGACCTAGTCCTATGGGAGGAGATCCCTCAGGGACAGAGAGACCTAGTCCTATGGGAGGAGATCCCTCAGGGACAGAGAGACCTAGTCCTATGGGAGGAGACCCTTCAGGGACAGACAGATCTAGTCCTATGGGAGGAGACCCCTCAGGGACAGACAGACCTAGTCCTGTGGGAGGAGACTCTTCAGGGACAGAGAGATCTAGTCCTATGGGAGGAGACCCCTCAGGGACAGAGAGATCTAGTCCTATGGGAGGAGACCCCTCAGGGACAGAGAGACCTAGTCCTATGGGAGGAGATCCCTCAGGGACAGAAACTTAGTCCTATGGGAGGAGACCCTTCAGGGACAGACAGATCTAGTCCTATGGGAGGAGACCCTTCAGGGACAGACAGATCTAGTCCTATGGGAGGAGACCCTTTAGGGACAGACAGATCTAGTCCTATGGGAGGAGACCCTTCAGGGACAGACGGATCTAGTCCTATGGGAGGAGACCCTTCAGGGACAGACAGACCTAGTCCTATGGGAGGAGACCCTTCAGGGACAGACAGACCTAGTCCTATGGGTGGAGACCCTTCAGGGATAGTCTGACCTAGTCCTATGGGTGGAGACCCCTCAGGGATAGACGGACCTAGTCCTATGGGTGGAGACCCTTCAGTGACAGACAGACCTAGTCCTATGGGAGGAGACCCTTCAGGGATAGATGGACCTAGTCCTATGGGTGGGGACCCTTCAGGGACAGACAGACCTAGTCGTATTGGAGGAGACACTTCAGGAACAGACGGACCTAGTCCTATGGGTGGAGACCCTTCAGGGATAGACGGACCTAGTCCTATGGGAGGAGACCCTTCAGGGACTGACGGACCTAGTCCTATGGGAGGAGACCCCTCAGGGATAGGCGGACCTAGTCCTATGGGTGGAGACCCCTCAGGGATAGGCGGACCTAGTCCTATGGGAGGAGACCCTTCAGGGACAGACAGACCTAGTCCTATGGGAGGAGACCCCTCAGGGATAGGCGGACCTAGTCCTATGGGAGGAGACCCCTCAGGGACAGACAGATCTAGTCCTATGGGAGGAGACCCCTCAGGGACAGACAGATCTAGTCCTATGGGAGGAGACCCTTCAGGGACAGACAGACCTAGTCCTATGGGAGGAGACCCCTCAGGGACAGACAGATCTAGTCCTATGGGTGGAGACCCTTCAGGGACAGAGACCTAGTCCTATGGGAGGAGACCCCTCAGGGACAGACAGACCTAGTCCTATGGGAGGAGACCCCTCAGGGACAGACAGACCTAGTCCTATGGGAGGAGACCCTTCAGGGACAGACAGACCTAGTCCTATGGGTGGAGACCCCTCAGGGACAGACAGACCTAGTCCTATGGGAGGAGACCCCTCAGGGACAGAGAGATCTAGTCCTATGGGAGGAGACCCCTCAGGGACAGAGAGACCTAGTCCTATGGGAGGAGATCCCTCAGGGACAGAGAGACCTAGTCCTATGGGAGGAGATCCCTCAGGGACAGAGAGACCTAGTCCTATGGGAGGAGACCCTTCAGGGACAGACAGATCTAGTCCTATGGGAGGAGACCCCTCAGGGACAGACAGACCTAGTCCTGTGGGAGGAGACTCTTCAGGGACAGAGAGATCTAGTCCTATGGGAGGAGACCCCTCAGGGACAGAGAGATCTAGTCCTATGGGAGGAGACCCCTCAGGGACAGAGAGACCTAGTCCTATGGGAGGAGATCCCTCAGGGACAGAAACTTAGTCCTATGGGAGGAGACCCTTCAGGGACAGACAGATCTAGTCCTATGGGAGGAGACCCTTCAGGGACAGACAGATCTAGTCCTATGGGAGGAGACCCTTTAGGGACAGACAGATCTAGTCCTATGGGAGGAGACCCTTCAGGGACAGACGGATCTAGTCCTATGGGAGGAGACCCTTCAGGGACAGACAGACCTAGTCCTATGGGAGGAGACCCCTCAGGGACAGACAGACCTAGTCCTATGGGAGGAGACCCCTCAGGGACAGACAGATCTAGTCCTATGGGTGGAGACCCCTCAGGGATAGACGGACCTAGTCCTATGGGTGGAGACCCCTCAGGGACAGACAGACCTAGTCCTATGGGAGGAGACCCTTCAGGGGTAGGCGGATCTAGTCCTATGGGAGGAGACCCTTCAGGGATAGACAGACCTAGTCCTATGGGTGGAGACCCCTCAGGGATAGGCGGACCTAGTCCTATGGAAGGAGACCCTTCAGGGACAGACAGACCTAGTCCTATGGGAGGAGACCCTTCAGGGACAGACAGACCTAGTCCTATGGGTGGAGACCCTTCAGGGGTAGGCGGATCTAGTCCTATGGGTGGAGACCCCTCAGGGACAGACAGACCTAGTCCTATGGGTGGAGACCCCTCAGGGACAGACAGACCTAGTCCTATGGGAGGAGACCCTTCAGGGACTGACAGACCTAGTCCTATGGGTGGAGACCCTTCAGGGATAGACAGACCTAGTCCTATGGGAGGAGACCCTTCAGGGACTGACAGACCTAGTCCTATGGGTGGAGACCCTTCAGGGATAGACAGACCTAGTCCTATGGGTGGAGACCCCTCAGGGATAGGCGGACCTAGTCCTATGGAAGGAGACCCTTCAGGGACAGACAGACCTAGTCCTATGGGAGGAGACCCTTCAGGGACAGACAGACCTAGTCCTATGGGTGGAGACCCTTCAGGGGTAGGCGGATCTAGTCCTATGGGTGGAGACCCCTCAGGGACAGACAGACCTAGTCCTATGGGTGGAGACCCCTCAGGGACAGACAGACCTAGTCCTATGGGAGGAGAGCCTTCAGGGACTGACAGACCTAGTCCTATGGGTGGAGACCCTTCAGGGATAGACAGACCTAGTCCTATGGGAGGAGACCCTTCAGGGACTGACAGACCTAGTCCTATGGGTGGAGACCCTTCAGGGGTAGGCGGATCTAGTCCTATGGGTGGAGACCCCTCAGGGACAGACAGATCTAGTCCTATGGGAGGAGACCCTTCAGGGACAGACAGACCTAGTCCTATGGGAGGAGACCCCTCAGGGACAGACAGATCTAGTCCTATGGGAGGAGACCCCTCAGGGACAGACAGATCTAGTCCTATGGGAGGAGACCCCTCAGGGACAGACAGATCTAGTCCTATGGGAGGAGACCCCTCAGGGACAGACAGATCTAGTCCTATGGGAGGAGACCCCTCAGGGACAGACAGATCTAGTCCTATGGGAGGAGACCCTTCAGGGACAGACAGACCTAGTCCTATGGGAGGAGACCCCTCAGGGACAGACAGATCTAGTCCTATGGAAGGAGACCCTTCAGGGACAGACGGACCTAGTCCTATGGGAGGAGACCCCTCAGGGACAGACAGACCTAGTCCTATGGGAGGAGACCCTTCAGGGACAGACAGATCTAGTCCTATAGGTGGAGACCCCTCAGGGACAGACAGACCTAGTCCTATGGGAGGAGACCCTTCAGGGACAGACAGACCTAGTCCTATGGGAGGAGACCCCTCAGGGACAGACAGACCTAGTCCTATGGGAGGAGACCCCTCAGGGACAGAGAGATCTAGTCCTATGGGAGGAGACCCCTCAGGGACAGAGAGACCTAGTCCTATGGGAGGAGATCCCTCAGGGACAGAGAGACCTAGTCCTATGGGAGGAGATCCCTCAGGGACAGAGAGACCTAGTCCTATGGGAGGAGACCCCTCAGGGACAGACAGATCTAGTCCTATGGGAGGAGACCCCTCAGTGACAGACAGATCTAGTCCTATGGGAGGAGACCCTTCAGGGACAGACGGACCTAGTCCTATGGGAGGAGACCCCTCAGGGACAGACAGACCTAGTCCTATGGGAGGAGACCCCTCAGGGACAGACAGACCTAGTCCTATGGGAGGAGACCCCTCAGGGACAGACAGACCTAGTCCTATGTGTGGAGACCCTTCAGGGACAGACAGACTTAGTCCTATGGGTGGAGACCATTCAGGGGTAGGCGGATCCAGTCCTATGGGTGGAGACCCCTCAGGGACAGACAGACCTAGTCCTATGGGTGGAGACCCCTCAGGGACAGACAGACCTAGTCCTATGGGAGGAGACCCCTCAGGGACTGACAGACCTAGTCCTATGGGAGGAGACCCCTCAGGGACAGACAGATCTAGTCCTATGGGTGGAGACCCTTCACGGACAGACAGATCTAGTCCTATGGGTGGAGACCCCTCAGGGACAGACAGACCTAGTCTATGGGAGGAGACCCTTCAGGGACAGACAGATCTAGTCCTATGGGAGGAGACCCTTCAGGGACAGACAGACCTAGTCCTATGGGTGGAGACCCTCCAGGGACGGACAGACAGACCTAGTCCTATGGGAGGAGACCCTTCAGGGACGGACAGACAGACCTAGTCCTATGGGAGGAGACCCCTCAGGGACAGACAGACCTAGTCCTATGGGAGGAGACCCTTCAGGGACAGACAGACCTAGTCCTATGGGTGGAGACCCCTCAGGGACAGACAGACCTAGTCCTATGGGTGGAGACCCTCCAGGGACAGACAGACCTAGTCCTATGGGAGGAGACCCTCCAGGGACAGACAGATCTAGTCCTATGGGTGGAGACCCCCCAGGGACAGACAGATCTAGTCCTATGGGAGGAGACCCCTCAGGGACAGACAGACCTAGTCCTATGGGTGGAGACCCTCCAGGGACAGACAGATCTAGTCCTATGGGTGGAGACCCCCCAGGGACAGACAGATCTAGTCCTATGGGAGGAGACCCTTAAGGGACAGACAGACCTAGTCCTATGGGTGGAGACCCCTCAGGGACAGACAGACCTAGTCCTATGGGAGGAGACCCTTCAGGGACAGACAGACCTAGTCCTATGGGAGGAGACCCCTCAGGGACAGACAGACCTAGTCCTATGGGAGGAGACCCCTCAGGGACAGAGAGATCTAGTCCTATGGGAGGAGACCCCTCAGGGACAGAGAGACCTAGTCCTATGGGAGGAGATCCCTCAGGGACAGAGAGACCTAGTGCTATGGGAGGAGATCCCTCAGGGACAGAGAGACCTAGTCCTATGGGAGGAGACCCTTCAGGGACAGACAGATCTAGTCCTATGGGAGGAGACCCTTCAGGGACAGACAGACCTAGTCCTATGGGAGGAGACCCCTCAGGGACAGACAGATCTAGTCCTATGGGAGGAGACCCTTCAGGGACAGACGGACCTAGTCCTATGGGAGGAGACCCCTCAGGGACAGACAGACCTAGTCCTATGGGAGGAGACCCTTCAGGGACAGACAGACTTAGTCCTATGGGTGGAGACCCTTCAGGGGTAGGCGGATCCAGTCCAATGGGTGGAGACCATTCAGGGACAGACAGACCTAGTCCTATGGGAGGAGACCCCTCAGGGATAGACGGACCTAGTCCTATGGGTGGAGACCCCTCAGGGACAGACAGACCTAGTCCTATGGGTGGAGACCCTTCAGGGACAGACAGACCTAGTCCTATTGGTGGAGACCCCTCAGGGACAGACAGATCTAGTCCTATGGGTGGAGACCCCTCAGGGACAGACAGACCTAGTCCTATGGGTGGAGACCCCTCAGGGATAGGCGGACCTAGTCCTATGGGAGGAGACCCCTCAGGGACAGACAGACCTAGTCCTATGGGAGGAGACCCCTCAGGGACAGACAGACCTAGTCCTATGGGTGGAGACCCCTCAGGGACAGACAGACCTAGTCCTATGGGAGGAGACCCTTCAGGGGTAGGCGGATCTAGTCCTATGGGTGGAGACCCCTCAGGGACAGACAGACCTAGTCCTATGGGTGGAGACCCCTCAGGGACAGACAGACCTAGTCCTATGGGAGGAGACCCTTCAGGGACAGACAGACCTAGTCCTATGGGAGGAGACCCCTCAGGGACAGACAGATCTAGTCCAATGGGAGGAGACCCTTCAGGGACAGACAGATCTAGTCCAATGGGAGGAGACCCTTCAGGGACAGACAGACCTAGTCCTATGGGAGGAGACCCCTCAGTGACAGACAGATCTAGTCCTATGGGAGGAGACCCTTCAGGGACAGACGGACCTAGTCCTATGGGAGGAGACCCCTCAGGGACAGACAGACCTAGTCCTATGGGAGGAGACCCCTCAGGGACAGACAGACCTAGTCCTATGTGTGGAGACCCTTCAGGGACAGACAGACTTAGTCCTATGGGTGGAGACCATTCAGGGGTAGGCGGATCCAGTCCTATGGGTGGAGACCCCTCAGGGACAGACAGACCTAGTCCTATGGGTGGAGACCCCTCAGGGACAGACAGACCTAGTCCTATGGGAGGAGACCCCTCAGGGACTGACAGACCTAGTCCTATGGGAGGAGACCCCTCAGGGACAGACAGATCTAGTCCTATGGGTGGAGACCCTTCACGGACAGACAGATCTAGTCCTATGGGTGGAGACCCCTCAGGGACAGACAGACCTAGTCCTATGGGAGGAGACCCCTCAGGGACAGACAGATCTAGTCTATGGGAGGAGACCCTTCAGGGACAGACAGATCTAGTCCTATGGGAGGAGACCCTTCAGGGACAGACAGACAGACCTAGTCCTATGGGAGGAGACCCTTCAGGGACGGACAGACAGACCTAGTCCTATGGGAGGAGACCCCTCAGGGACAGACAGACCTAGTCCTATGGGAGGAGACCCTTCAGGGACAGACAGACCTAGTCCTATGGGTGGAGACCCCTCAGGGACAGACAGACCTAGTCCTATGGGTGGAGACCCTCCAGGGACAGACAGACCTAGTCCTATGGGAGGAGACCCCTCAGGGACAGACAGACCTAGTCCTATGGGTGGAGACCCTCCAGGGACAGACAGATCTAGTCCTATGGGTGGAGACCCTCCAGGGACAGACAGATCTAGTCCTATGGGAGGAGACCCTTAAGGGACAGACAGACCTAGTCCTATGGGTGGAGACCCCTCAGGGACAGACAGACCTAGTCCTATGGGAGGAGACCCTTCAGGGACAGACAGACCTAGTCCTATGGGAGGAGACCCCTCAGGGACAGACAGACCTAGTCCTATGGGAGGAGACCCCTCAGGGACAGAGAGATCTAGTCCTATGGGAGGAGACCCCTCAGGGACAGAGAGACCTAGTCCTATGGGAGGAGATCCCTCAGTGACAGAGAGACCTAGTGCTATGGGAGGAGATCCCTCAGGGACAGAGAGACCTAGTCCTATGGGAGGAGACCCTTCAGGGACAGACAGATCTAGTCCTATGGGAGGAGACCCCTCAGGGACAGACAGACCTAGTCCTGTGGGAGGAGACTCTTCAGGGACAGAGAGATCTAGTCCTATGGGAGGAGACCCCTCAGGGACAGAGAGATGTAGTCCTATGGGAGGAGACCCCTCAGGGACAGAGAGACCTAGTCCTATGGGAGGAGATCCCTCAGGGACAGAAACTTAGTCCTATGGGAGGAGACCCTTCAGGGACAGACAGATCTAGTCCTATGGGAGGAGACCCTTCAGGGACAGACAGATCTAGTCCTATGGGAGGAGACCCTTCAGGGACAGACAGATCTAGTCCTATGGGAGGAGACCCTTCAGGGACAGACAGATCTAGTCCTATGGGAGGAGACCCTTCAGGGACAGACAGACCTAGTCCTATGGGAGGAGACCCCTCAGGGACAGACAGATCTAGTCATATGGGAGGAGACCCCTCAGAGACAGACAGATCTAGTCCTATGGGAGGAGACCCCTCAGGGACAGACAGACCTAGTCCTATGGGAGGAGACCCTTCAGGGACAGACAGACTTAGTCCTATGGGTGGAGACCCTTCAGGGGTAGGCGGATCCAGTCCAATGGGTGGAGACCATTCAGGGACAGACAGACCTAGTCCTATGGGAGGAGACCCCTCAGGGATAGACGGACCTAGTCCTATGGGTGGAGACCCCTCAGGGACAGACAGACCTAGTCCTATGGGTGGAGACCCTTCAGGGACAGACAGACCTAGTCCTATTGGTGGAGACCCCTCAGGGACAGACAGATCTAGTCCTATGGGTGGAGACCCCTCAGGGACAGACAGACCTAGTCCTATGGGTGGAGACCCCTCAGGGATAGGCGGACCTAGTCCTATGGGAGGAGACCCTTCAGGGACTGACAGACCTAGTCCTATGGGAGGAGACCCCTCAGGGACAGACAGACCTAGTCCTATGGGTGGAGACCCCTCAGGGACAGACAGACCTAGTCCTATGGGAGGAGACCCTTCAGGGGTAGGCGGATCTAGTCCTATGGGTGGAGACCCCTCAGGGACAGACAGACCTAGTCCTATGGGTGGAGACCCCTCAGGGACAGACAGACCTAGTCCTATGGGAGGAGACCCTTCAGGGACAGACAGACCTAGTCCTATGGGAGGAGACCCCTCAGGGACAGACAGATCTAGTCCAATGGGAGGAGACCCTTCAGGGACAGACAGATCTAGTCCAATGGGAGGAGACCCTTCAGGGACAGACAGACCTAGTCCTATGGGAGGAGACCCCTCAGTGACAGACAGATCTAGTCCTATGGGAGGAGACCCTTCAGGGACAGACGGACCTAGTCCTATGGGAGGAGATCCCTCAGGGACAGAGAGACCTAGTCCTATGGGAGGAGACCCTTCAGGGACAGACAGATCTAGTCCTATGGGAGGAGACCCCTCAGGGACAGACAGACCTAGTCCTGTGGGAGGAGACTCTTCAGGGACAGAGAGACCTAGTCCTATGGGAGGAGATCCCTCAGGGACAGAAACTTAGTCCTATGGGAGGAGACCCTTCAGGGACAGACAGATCTAGTCCTATGGGAGGAGACCCTTCAGGGACAGACAGATCTAGTCCTATGGGAGGAGACCCTTCAGGGACAGACAGATCTAGTCCTATGGGAGGAGACCCTTCAGGGACAGACAGATCTAGTCCTATGGGAGGAGACCCTTCAGGGACAGACGGATCTAGTCCTATGGGAGGAGACCCTTCAGGGACAGACGGACCTAGTCCTATGGGAGGAGACCCTTCAGGGACAGACAGACCTAGTCCTATGGGTGGAGACCCTTCAGGGATAGTCTGACCTAGTCCTATGGGTGGAGACCCCTCAGGGATAGACGGACCTAGTCCTATGGGTGGAGACCCTTCAGGGACAGACAGACCTAGTCCTATGGGAGGAGACCCTTCAGGGATAGATGGACCTAGTCCTATGGGTGGGGACCCTTCAGGGACAGACAGATCTAGTCCTATGGGAGGAGACCCCTCAGGGACAGAGAGATGTAGTCCTATGGGAGGAGACCCCTCAGGGACAGAGAGACCTAGTCCTATGGGAGGAGATCCCTCAGGGACAGAAACTTAGTCCTATGGGTGGAGACCCCTCAGGGACAGACAGACCTAGTCCTATGGGTGGAGACCCTCCAGGGACAGACAGACCTAGTCCTATGGGAGGAGACCCTCCAGGGACAGACAGATCTAGTCCTATGGGTGGAGACCCCCCAGGGACAGACAGATCTAGTCCTATGGGAGGAGACCCCTCAGGGACAGACAGACCTAGTCCTATGGGTGGAGACCCTCCAGGGACAGACAGATCTAGTCCTATGGGTGGAGACCCTCCAGGGACAGACAGATCTAGTCCTATGGGAGGAGACCCTTAAGGGACAGACAGACCTAGTCCTATGGGTGGAGACCCCTCAGGGACAGACAGACCTAGTCCTATGGGAGGAGACCCTTCAGGGACAGACAGACCTAGTCCTATGGGAGGAGACCCCTCAGGGACAGACAGACCTAGTCCTATGGGAGGAGACCCCTCAGGGACAGAGAGATCTAGTCCTATGGGAGGAGACCCCTCAGGGACAGAGAGATCTAGTCCTATGGGAGGAGACCCCTCAGGGACAGAGAGACCTAGTCCTATGGGAGGAGATCCCTCAGGGACAGAGAGACCTAGTGCTATGGGAGGAGATCCCTCAGGGACAGAGATACCTAGTCCTATGGGAGGAGACCCTTCAGGGACAGACAGATCTAGTCCTATGGGAGGAGACCCTTCAGGGACAGACAGACCTAGTCCTATGGGAGGAGACCCCTCAGGGACAGACAGATCTAGTCCTATGGGAGGAGACCCTTCAGGGACAGACGGACCTAGTCCTATGGGAGGAGACCCCTCAGGGACAGACAGACCTAGTCCTATGGGAGGAGACCCTTCAGGGACAGACAGACTTAGTCCTATGGGTGGAGACCCTTCAGGGGTAGGCGGATCCAGTCCAATGGGTGGAGACCATTCAGGGACAGACAGACCTAGTCCTATGGGAGGAGACCCCTCAGGGATAGACGGACCTAGTCCTATGGGTGGAGACCCCTCAGGGACAGACAGACCTAGTCCTATGGGTGGAGACCCTTCAGGGACAGACAGACCTAGTCCTATTGGTGGAGACCCCTCAGGGACAGACAGATCTAGTCCTATGGGTGGAGACCCCTCAGGGACAGACAGACCTAGTCCTATGGGTGGAGACCCCTCAGGGATAGGCGGACCTAGTCCTATGGGAGGAGACCCCTCAGGGACAGACAGACCTAGTCCTATGGGAGGAGACCCCTCAGGGACAGACAGACCTAGTCCTATGGGTGGAGACCCCTCAGGGACAGACAGACCTAGTCCTATGGGAGGAGACCCTTCAGGGGTAGGCGGATCTAGTCCTATGGGTGGAGACCCCTCAGGGACAGACAGACCTAGTCCTATGGGTGGAGACCCCTCAGGGACAGACAGACCTAGTCCTATGGGAGGAGACCCTTCAGGGACAGACAGACCTAGTCCTATGGGAGGAGACCCCTCAGGGACAGACAGATCTAGTCCAATGGGAGGAGACCCTTCAGGGACAGACAGATCTAGTCCAATGGGAGGAGACCCTTCAGGGACAGACAGACCTAGTCCTATGGGAGGAGACCCCTCAGTGACAGACAGATCTAGTCCTATGGGAGGAGACCCTTCAGGGACAGACGGACCTAGTCCTATGGGAGGAGACCCCTCAGGGACAGACAGACCTAGTCCTATGGGAGGAGACCCCTCAGGGACAGACAGACCTAGTCCTATGTGTGGAGACCCTTCAGGGACAGACAGACTTAGTCCTATGGGTGGAGACCATTCAGGGGTAGGCGGATCCAGTCCTATGGGTGGAGACCCCTCAGGGACAGACAGACCTAGTCCTATGGGTGGAGACCCCTCAGGGACTGACAGACCTAGTCCTATGGGAGGAGACCCCTCAGGGACTGACAGACCTAGTCCTATGGGAGGAGACCCCTCAGGGACAGACAGATCTAGTCCTATGGGTGGAGACCCTTCACGGACAGACAGATCTAGTCCTATGGGTGGAGACCCCTCAGGGACAGACAGACCTAGTCCTATGGGAGGAGACCCCTCAGGGACAGACAGATCTAGTCTATGGGAGGAGACCCTTCAGGGACAGACAGATCTAGTCCTATGGGAGGAGACCCTTCAGGGACAGACAGACCTAGTCCTATGGGTGGAGACCCTCCAGGGACGGACAGACAGACCTAGTCCTATGGGAGGAGACCCTTCAGGGACGGACAGACAGACCTAGTCCTATGGGAGGAGACCCCTCAGGGACAGACAGACCTAGTCCTATGGGAGGAGACCCTTCAGGGACAGACAGACCTAGTCCTATGGGTGGAGACCCCTCAGGGACAGACAGACCTAGTCCTATGGGTGGAGACCCTCCAGGGACAGACAGACCTAGTCCTATGGGAGGAGACCCTCCAGGGACAGACAGATCTAGTCCTATGGGTGGAGACCCCCCAGGGACAGACAGATCTAGTCCTATGGGAGGAGACCCCTCAGGGACAGACAGACCTAGTCCTATGGGTGGAGACCCTCCAGGGACAGACAGATCTAGTCCTATGGGTGGAGACCCTCCAGGGACAGACAGATCTAGTCCTATGGGAGGAGACCCTTAAGGGACAGACAGACCTAGTCCTATGGGTGGAGACCCCTCAGGGACAGACAGACCTAGTCCTATGGGAGGAGACCCTTCAGGGACAGACAGACCTAGTCCTATGGGAGGAGACCCCTCAGGGACAGACAGACCTAGTCCTATGGGAGGAGACCCCTCAGGGACAGAGAGATCTAGTCCTATGGGAGGAGACCCCTCAGGGACAGAGAGACCTAGTCCTATGGGAGGAGATCCCTCAGTGACAGAGAGACCTAGTGCTATGGGAGGAGATCCCTCAGGGACAGAGAGACCTAGTCCTATGGGAGGAGACCCTTCAGGGACAGACAGATCTAGTCCTATGGGAGGAGACCCCTCAGGGACAGACAGACCTAGTCCTGTGGGAGGAGACTCTTCAGGGACAGAGAGATCTAGTCCTATGGGAGGAGACCCCTCAGGGACAGAGAGATGTAGTCCTATGGGAGGAGACCCCTCAGGGACAGAGAGACCTAGTCCTATGGGAGGAGATCCCTCAGGGACAGAAACTTAGTCCTATGGGAGGAGACCCTTCAGGGACAGACAGATCTAGTCCTATGGGAGGAGACCCTTCAGGGACAGACAGATCTAGTCCTATGGGAGGAGACCCTTCAGGGACAGACAGATCTAGTCCTATGGGAGGAGACCCTTCAGGGACAGACAGATCTAGTCCTATGGGAGGAGACCCTTCAGGGACAGACAGATCTAGTCCTATGGGAGGAGACCCTTCAGGGACAGACGGATCTAGTCCTATGGGAGGAGACCCTTCAGGGACAGACGGACCTAGTCCTATGGGAGGAGACCCTTCAGGGACAGACAGACCTAGTCCTATGGGTGGAGACCCTTCAGGGATAGTCTGACCTAGTCCTATGGGTGGAGACCCCTCAGGGATAGACGGACCTAGTCCTATGGGTGGAGACCCTTCAGGGACAGACAGACCTAGTCCTATGGGAGGAGACCCTTCAGGGATAGATGGACCTAGTCCTATGGGTGGGGACCCTTCAGGGACAGACAGATCTAGTCCTATTGGAGGAGACACTTCAGGAACAGACGGACCTAGTCCTATGGGAGGAGACCCTTCAGGGACTGACGGACCTAGTCCTATGGGAGGAGACCCCTCAAGGATAGGCGGACCTAGTCCTATGGGTGGAGACCCCTCAGGGATAGGCGGACCTAGTCCTATGGGAGGAGACCCTTCAGGGACAGACAGACCTAGTCCTATGGGAGGAGACCCCTCAGGGATAGGCGGACCTAGTCCTATGGGAGGAGACCCCTCAGGGACAGACAGATCTAGTCCTATGGGAGGAGACCCCTCAGGGACAGACAGATCTAGTCCTATAGGAGGAGACCCTTCAGGGACAGACAGACCAAGTCCTATGGGAGGAGACCCCTCAGGGACAGACAGATCTAGTCCTATGGGTGGAGACCCTTCAGGGACAGAGACCTAGTCCTATGGGAGGAGACCCCTCAGGGACAGACAGACCTAGTCCTATGGGAGGAGACCCCTCAGGGACAGACAGACCTAGTCCTATGGGAGGAGACCCCTCAGGGACAGACAGATCTAGTCCTATGGGTGGAGACCCCTCAGGGATAGACGGACCTAGTCCTATGGGTGGAGACCCCTCAGGGACAGACAGATCTAGTCCTATGGGAGGAAACCCCTAAGGGACAGACAGACCTAGTCCTATGGGAGGAAACCCCTAAGGGACAGACAGACCTAGTCCTATGGGAGGAGACCCCTCAGGGAGGGACAGACCTAGTCCTATGGGAGGAGACCCCTCAGGGAGGGACAGACCTAGTCCTATGGGAGGAGACCCCTCAGGGAGGGACAGACCTAGTCCTATGGGAGGAGACCCTTCAGGGATAGACAGACCTAGTCCTATGGGAGGAGACCCTTCAGGGACAGACAGACCTAGTCCTATGGGAGGAGACCCTTCAGGGACAGACAGACCTAGTCCTATGGGTGGAGACCCTTCAGGGGTAGGCGGATCTAGTCCTATGGGTGGAGACCCCTCAGGGACAGACAGACCTAGTCCTATGGGTGGAGACCCCTCAGGGACAGACAGACCTAGTCCTGTGGGAGGAGACTCTTCAGGGACAGAGAGATCTAGTCCTATGGGAGGAGACCCCTCAGGGACAGAGAGATCTAGTCCTATGGGTGGAGACCCTTCAGGGACAGACAGACCTAGTCCTATGGGAGGAGACCCTTCAGGGACAGACAGACCTAGTCCTATGGGTGGAGACCCTTCAGGGGTAGGCGGATCTAGTCCTATGGGTGGAGACCCCTCAGGGACAGACAGACCTAGTCCTATGGGTGGAGACCCCTCAGGGACAGACAGACCTAGTCCTATGGGAGGAGACCCTTCAGGGACTGACAGACCTAGTCCTATGGGTGGAGACCCTTCAGGGACAGACAGACCTAGTCCTATGGGAGGAGACCCTTCAGGGACAGACAGACCTAGTCCTATGGGTGGAGACCCTTCAGGGGTAGGCGGATCTAGTCCTATGGGTGGAGACCCCTCAGGGACAGACAGACCTAGTCCTATGGGTGGAGACCCCTCAGGGACAGACAGACCTAGTCCTATGGGAGGAGACCCTTCAGGGACTGACAGACCTAGTCCTATGGGTGGAGACCCTTCAGGGATAGACAGACCTAGTCCTATGGGAGGAGACCCTTCAGGGACTGACAGACCTAGTCCTATGGGTGGAGACCCTTCAGGGGTAGGCGGATCTAGTCCTATGGGTGGAGACCCCTCAGGGACAGACAGATCTAGTCCTATGGGAGGAGACCCTTCAGGGACAGACAGACCTAGTCCTATGGGAGGAGACCCCTCAGGGACAGACAGATCTAGTCCTATGGGAGGAGACCCCTCAGGGACAGACAGATCTAGTCCTATGGGAGGAGACCCCTCAGGGACAGACAGATCTAGTCCTATGGGAGGAGACCCCTCAGGGACAGACAGATCTAGTCCTATGGGAGGAGACCCCTCAGGGACAGACAGATCTAGTCCTATGGGAGGAGACCCTTCAGGGACAGACAGACCTAGTCCTATGGGAGGAGACCCTTCAGGGACAGACAGACCTAGTCCTATGGGAGGAGACCCCTCAGGGAGGGACAGACATAGTCCTATGGGAGGAGACCCTTCAGGGACAGACAGACTTAGTCCTATGGGTGGAGACCCTTCAGGGGTAGGCGGATCCAGTCCTATGGGTGGAGACCATTCAGGGACAGACAGACATAGTCCTATGGGAGGAGACCCCTCAGGGATAGACGGACCTAGTCCTATGGGTGGAGACCCCTCAGGGACAGACGGACCTAGTCCTATGGGTGGAGACCCTTCAGGGACAGACAGACCTAGTCCTATTGGTGGAGACCCCTCAGGGACAGACAGATCTAGTCCTATGGGAGGAGACCCCTCAGGGACAGACAGACCTAGTCCTATGGGTGGAGACCCCTCAGGGACAGACAGACCTAGTCCTATGGGTGGAGACCCCTCAGGGATAGGCGGATCTAGTCCTATGGGAGGAGACCCCTCAGGGACAGACAGACCTAGTCCTATGGGTGGAGACCCCTCAGGGACAGACAGATCTAGTCCTATGGGAGGAGACCCTTCAGAGACAGACGGACCTAGTCCTATGGGAGGAGACCCCTCAGGGACAGACAGATCTAGTCCTATGGGAGGAGACCCTTCAGGGACAGACAGACCTAGTCCTATGGGAGGAGACCCCTCAGGGGTAGGCGGACCTAGTCCTATGGGAGGAGACCCCTCAGGGATAGGCGGACCTAGTCCTATGGGAGGAGACCCCTCAGGGACAGACAGATCTAGTCCTATGGGAGGAGACCCCTCAGGGACAGACAGATCTAGTCCTATGGGAGGAGACCCTTCAGGGACAGACAAACCTAGTCCTATGGGAGGAGACCCCTCAGGGACAGACAGATCTAGTCCTATGGGTGGAGACCCTTCAGGGACAGAGACCTAGTCCTATGGGAGGAGACCCCTCAGGGACAGACAGACCTAGTCCTATGGGAGGAGACCCCTCAGGGACAGACAGACCTAGTCCTATGGGAGGAGACCCCTCAGGGACAGACAGATCTAGTCCTATGGGTGGAGACCCCTCAGGGATAGACGGACCTAGTCCTATGGGTGGAGACCCCTCAGGGACAGACAGATCTAGTCCTATGGGAGGAAACCCCTAAGGGACAGACAGACCTAGTCCTATGGGAGGAAACCCCTAAGGGACAGACAGACCTAGTCCTATGGGAGGAGACCCTTCAGGGACAGACAGACCTAGTCCTATGGGAGGAGACCCCTCAGGGAGGGACAGACCTAGTCCTATGGGAGGAGACCCTTCAGGGGTAGGCGGATCTTGTCCTATGGGAGGAGACCCTTCAGGGATAGACAGACCTAGTCCTATGGGAGGAGACCCTTCAGGGACAGACAGACCTAGTCCTATGGGAGGAGACCCTTCAGGGACAGACAGACCTAGTCCTATGGGTGGAGACCCTTCAGGGGTAGGCGGATCTAGTCCTATGGGTGGAGACCCCTCAGGGACAGACAGACCTAGTCCTATGGGTGGAGACCCCTCAGGGACAGACAGACCTAGTCCTGTGGGAGGAGACTCTTCAGGGACAGAGAGATCTAGTCCTATGGGAGGAGACCCCTCAGGGACAGAGAGATCTAGTCCTATGGGTGGAGACCCTTCAGGGACAGACAGACCTAGTCCTATGGGAGGAGACCCTTCAGGGACAGACAGACCTAGTCCTATGGGTGGAGACCCTTCAGGGGTAGGCGGTTCTAGTCCTATGGGTGGAGACCCCTCAGGGACAGACAGACCTAGTCCTATGGGTGGAGACCCCTCAGGGACAGACAGACCTAGTCCTATGGGAGGAGACCCTTCAGGGACTGACAGACCTAGTCCTATGGGTGGAGACCCTTCAGGGACAGACAGACCTAGTCCTATGGGAGGAGACCCTTCAGGGACAGACAGACCTAGTCCTATGGGTGGAGACCCTTCAGGGGTAGGCGGATCTAGTCCTATGGGTGGAGACCCCTCAGGGACAGACAGACCTAGTCCTATGGGTGGAGACCCCTCAGGGACAGACAGACCTAGTCCTATGGGAGGAGTCCCTTCAGGGACTGACAGACCTAGTCCTATGGGTGGAGACCCTTCAGGGATAGACAGACCTAGTCCTATGGGAGGAGACCCTTCAGGGACTGACAGACCTAGTCCTATGGGTGGAGACCCTTCAGGGGTAGGCGGATCTAGTCCTATGGGTGGAGACCCCTCAGGGACAGATAGATCTAGTCCTATGGGAGGAGACCCTTCAGGGACAGACAGACCTAGTCCTATGGGAGGAGACCCCTCAGGGACAGACAGATCTAGTCCTATGGGAGGAGACCCCTCAGGGACAGACAGATCTATTCCTATGGGAGGAGACCCCTCAGGGACAGACAGATCTAGTCCTATGGGAGGAGACCCCTCAGGGACAGACAGATCTAGTCCTATGGGAGGAGACCCTTCAGGGACAGACAGACCTAGTCCTATGGGAGGAGACCCCTCAGGGACAGACAGATCTAGTCCTATGGGAGGAGACCCTTCAGGGACAGACGGACCTAGTCCTATGGGAGGAGACCCCTCAGGGACAGACAGACCTAGTCCTATGGGAGGAGACCCTTCAGGGACAGACAGACTTAGTCCTATGGGTGGAGACCCTTCAGGGGTAGGCGGATCCAGTCCTATGGGTGGAGACCATTCAGGGACAGACAGACATAGTCCTATGGGAGGAGACCCCTCAGGGATAGACGGACCTAGTCCTATGGGTGGAGACCCCTCAGGGACAGACGGACCTAGTCCTATGGGTGGAGACCCTTCAGGGACAGACAGACCTAGTCCTATTGGTGGAGACCCCTCAGGGACAGACAGATCTAGTCCTATGGGAGGAGACCCCTCAGGGACAGACAGACCTAGTCCTATGGGTGGAGACCCCTCAGGGACAGACAGACCTAGTCCTATGGGTGGAGACCCCTCAGGGATAGGCGGACCTAGTCCTATGGGAGGAGACCCCTCAGGGACAGACAGACCTAGTCCTATGGGAGGAGACCCCTCAGGGACAGACAGACCTAGTCCTATGGGTGGAGACCCCTCAGGGACAGACAGATCTAGTCCTATGGGAGGAGACCCTTCAGAGACAGACGGACCTAGTCCTATGGGAGGAGACCCCTCAGGGACAGACAGATCTAGTCCTATGGGAGGAGACCCTTCAGGGACAGACAGACCTAGTCCTATGGGAGGAGACCCCTCAGGGATAGGCGGACCTAGTCCTATGGGAGGAGACCCCTCAGGGATAGGCGGACCTAGTCCTATGGGAGGAGACCCCTCAGGGATAGGCGGACCTAGTCCTATGGGAGGAGACCCCTCAGGGATAGGCGGACCTAGTCCTATGGGAGGAGACCCCTCAGGGACAGGCGGACCTAGTCCTATGGGAGGAGACCCTTCAGGGACAGACAGACCTAGTCCTATGGGAGGAGACCCTTCAGGGACAGACAGACCTAGTCCTATGGGAGGAGACCCCTCAGGGACAGACAGATCTAGTCCTATGGGAGGAGACCCCTCAGGGACAGACAGACCTAGTCCTATGGGAGGAGACCCCTCAGGGACAGACAGATCTAGTCCTATGGGTGGAGACCCCTCAGGGATAGACGGACCTAGTCCTATGGGTGGAGACCCCTCAGGGACAGACAGATCTAGTCCTATGGGAGGAAACCCCTAAGGGACAGACAGACCTAGTCCTATGGGAGGAGACCCTTCAGGGACAGACAGACCTAGTCCTAGTCCTATGGGTGGAGACCCCTCAGGGAGGGACAGACCTAGTCCTATGGGAGGAGACCCTTCAGGGGTAGGCGGATCTAGTCCTATGGGAGGAGACCCTTCAGGGATAGACAGACCTAGTCCTATGGGAGGAGACCCTTCAGGAACAGACAGACCTAGTCCTATGGGAGGAGACCCTTCAGGGACAGACAGAGCTAGTCCTATGGGTGGAGACCCTTCAGGGACAGACAGACCTAGTCCTATGGGTGGAGACCCCTCAGGGACAGACAGATCTAGTCCTATGGGAGGAGACCCCTCAGGGACAGACAGACCTAGTCCTATGGGTGGAGACCCTTCAGGGACAGACAGACCTAGTCCTATTGGTGGAGACCCCTCAGGGACAGACAGATCTAGTCCTATGGGTGGAGACCCCTCAGGGACAGACAGACCTAGTCCTATGGGTGGAGACCCCTCAGGGACAGACAGACCTAGTCCTATGGGTGGAGACCCCTCAGGGATAGGCGGACCTAGTCCTATGGGAGGAGACCCCTCAGGGACAGACAGACCTAGTCCTATGGGAGGAGACCCCTCAGGGATAGACGGACCTAGTCCTATGGGAGGAGACCCTTCAGGGACTGACGGACCTAGTCCTATGGGAGGAGACCCCTCAGGGATAGGCGGACCTAGTCCTATGGGTGGAGACCCCTCAGGGATAGGCGGACCTAGTCCTATGGGAGGAGACCCTTCAGGGACAGACAGACCTAGTCCTATGGGAGGAGACCCCTCAGGGATAGGCGGACCTAGTCCTATGGGAGGAGACCCCTCAGGGACAGACAGATCTAGTCCTATGGGAGGAGACCCCTCAGGGACAGACAGATCTAGTCCTATGGGAGGAGACCCTTCAGGGACAGACAGACCAAGTCCTATGGGAGGAGACCCCTCAGGGACAGACAGATCTAGTCCTATGGGTGGAGACCCTTCAGGGACAGAGACCTAGTCCTCTGGGAGGAGACCCCTCAGGGACAGACAGACCTAGTCCTATGGGAGGAGACCCCTCAGGGACAGACAGACCTAGTCCTATGGGAGGAGACCCCTCAGGGACAGACAGATCTAGTCCTATGGGTGGAGACCCCTCAGGGATAGACGGACCTAGTCCTATGGGTGGAGACCCCTCAGGGACAGACAGATCTAGTCCTATGGGAGGAAACCCCTAAGGGACAGACAGACCTAGTCCTATGGGAGGAAACCCCTAAGGGACAGACAGACCTAGTCCTATGGGAGGAGACCCTTCAGGGACAGACAGACCTAGTCCTATGGGAGGAGACCCCTCAGGGAGGGACAGACCTAGTCCTATGGGAGGAGACCCTTCAGGGGTAGGCGGATCTAGTCCTATGGGAGGAGACCCTTCAGGGATAGACAGACCTAGTCCTATGGGAGGAGACCCTTCAGGGACAGACAGACCTAGTCCTATGGGAGGAGACCCTTCAGGGACAGACAGACCTAGTCCTATGGGTGGAGACCCTTCAGGGGTAGGCGGATCTAGTCCTATGGGTGGAGACCCCTCAGGGACAGACAGACCTAGTCCTATGGGTGGAGACCCCTCAGGGACAGACAGACCTAGTCCTATGGGAGGAGACCCTTCAGGGACTGACAGACCTAGTCCTATGGGTGGAGACCCTTCAGGGATAGACAGACCTAGTCCTATGGGAGGAGACCCTTCAGGGACTGACAGACCTAGTCCTATGGGTGGAGACCCTTCAGGGGTAGGCGGATCTAGTCCTATGGGTGGAGACCCCTCAGGGACAGACAGATCTAGTCCTATGGGAGGAGACCCTTCAGGGACAGACAGACCTAGTCCTATGGGAGGAGACCCTTCAGGGACAGACAGACCTAGTCCTATGGGAGGAGACCCCTCAGGGACAGACAGATCTAGTCCTATGGGAGGAGACCCCTCAGGGACAGACAGATCTAGTCCTATGGGAGGAGACCCCTCAGGGACAGACAGATCTAGTCCTATGGGAGGAGACCCCTCAGGGACAGACAGATCTAGTCCTATGGGAGGAGACCCTTCAGGGACAGACAGACCTAGTCCTATGGGAGGAGACCCCTCAGGGACAGACAGATCTAGTCCTATGGGAGGAGACCCTTCAGGGACAGACGGACCTAGTCCTATGGGAGGAGACCCCTCAGGGACAGACAGACCTAGTCCTATGGGAGGAGACCCTTCAGGGACAGACAGACTTAGTCCTATGGGTGGAGACCCTTCAGGGGTAGGCGGATCCAGTCCTATGGGTGGAGACCATTCAGGGACAGACAGACCTAGTCCTATGGGAGGAGACCCCTCAGGGATAGACGGACCTAGTCCTATGGGTGGAGACCCCTCAGGGACAGACAGACCTAGTCCTATGGGTGGAGACCCTTCAGGGACAGACAGACCTAGTCCTATTGGTGGAGACCCCTCAGGGACAGACAGATCTAGTCCTATGGGAGGAGACCCCTCAGGGACAGACAGACCTAGTCCTATGGGTGGAGACCCCTCAGGGACAGACAGACCTAGTCCTATGGGTGGAGACCCCTCAGGGATAGGCGGACCTAGTCCTATGGGAGGAGACCCCTCAGGGACAGACAGACCTAGTCCTATGGGAGGAGACCCCTCAGGGACAGACAGACCTAGTCCTATGGGTGGAGACCCCTCAGGGACAGACAGATCTAGTCCTATGGGAGGAGACCCTTCAGAGACAGACGGACCTAGTCCTATGGGAGGAGACCCCTCAGGGACAGACAGATCTAGTCCTATGGGAGGAGACCCTTCAGGGACAGACAGACCTAGTCCTATGGGAGGAGACCCCTCAGGGGTAGGCGGACCTAGTCCTATGGGAGGAGACCCCTCAGGGATAGGCGGACCTAGTCCTATGGGAGGAGACCCCTCAGGGATAGGCGGACCTAGTCCTATGGGAGGAGACCCCTCAGGGACAGGCGGACCTAGTCCTATGGGAGGAGGCCCTTCAGGGACAGACAGACCTAGTCCTATGGGAGGAGACCCTTCAGGGACAGACAGACCTAGTCCTATGGGAGGAGACCCCTCAGGGACAGACAGACCTAGTCCTATGGGAGGAGACCCCTCAGGGACAGACAGATCTAGTCCTATGGGAGGAGACCCCTCAGGGACAGACAGACCTAGTCCTATGGGAGGAGACCCCTCAGGGACAGACGGATCTAGTCCTATGGGTGGAGACCCCTCAGGGATAGACGGACCTAGTCCTATGGGTGGAGACCCCTCAGGGACAGACAGATCTAGTCCTATGGGAGGAAACCCCTAAGGGACAGACAGACCTAGTCCTATGGGAGGAGACCCTTCAGGGACAGACAGACCTAGTCCTAGCCCTATGGGTGGAGACCCCTCAGGGAGGGACAGACCTAGTCCTATGGGAGGAGACCCTTCAGGGGTAGGCGGATCTAGTCCTATGGGAGGAGACCCTTCAGGGATAGACAGACCTAGTCCTATGGGTGGAGACCCTTCAGGGACAGACAGACCTAGTCCTATGGGTGGAGACCCCTCAGGGACAGACAGATCTAGTCCTATGGGAGGAGACCCCTCAGGGACAGACAGACCTAGTCCTATGGGTGGAGACCCCTCAGGAACAGACAGGCCTAGTCCTATGGCAGGAGACCCCTCAGGGACAGACAGACCTAGTCCTATGGGTGGAGACCCTTCAGGGACAGACAGACCTAGTCCTATTAGTGGAGACCCCTCAGGGACAGACAGATCTAGTCCTATGGGTGGAGACCCCTCAGGGACAGACAGACCTAGTCCTATGGGTGGAGACCCCTCAGGGACAGACAGACCTAGTCCTATGGGTGGAGACCCCTCAGGGATAGGCGGACCTAGTCCTATGGGAGGAGACCCCTCAGGGACAGACAGACCTAGTCCTATGGGAGGAGACCACTCAGGGACAGACAGACCTAGTCCTATGGGTGGAGACCCCTCAGGGACAGACAGACCTAGTCCTATGGGAGGAGACCCTTCAGGGGTAGGCGGATCTAGTCCTATGGGTGGAGACCCCTCAGGGACAGACAGACCTAGTCCTATGGGAGGAGACCCCTCAGGGACAGACAGATCTAGTCCTATGGGAGGAGACCCTTCAGGGACAGACAGACCTAGTCCTATGGGAGGAGACCCCTCAGTGACAGACAGATCTAGTCCTATGGGAGGAGACCCTTCAGGGACAGACGGACCTAGTCCTATGGGAGGAGACCCCTCAGGGACAGACAGACCTAGTCCTATGGGAGGAGACCCCTCAGGGACAGACAGACCTAGTCCTATGTGTGGAGACCCTTCAGGGACAGACAGACTTAGTCCTATGGGTGGAGACCATTCAGGGGTAGGCGGATCCAGTCCTATGGGTGGAGACCCCTCAGGGACAGACAGACCTAGTCCTATGGGAGGAGACCCCTCAGGGACTGACAGACCTAGTCCTATGGGTGGAGACCCCTCAGGGATAGACAGATCTAGTCCTATGGGTGGAGAACCCTCAGGGACAGACAGATCTAGTCCTATGGGAGGAGACCCCTCAGGGACAGACAGACCTAGTCCTATGGGTGGAGACCCTCCAGGGACAGACAGATCTAGTCCTATGGGTGGAGACCCCCCAGGGACAGACAGACCTAGTCCTATGGGTGGAGACCCTCCAGGGACAGACAGACCTAGTCCTATGGGTGGAGACCCTCCAGGGACAGACAGATCTAGTCCTATGGGAGGAGACCCCTCAGGGACAGACAGATCTAGTCCTATGGGAGGAGACCCTTCAGAGACAGACGGACCTAGTCCTATGGGAGGAGACCCCTCAGGGACAGACAGATCTAGTCCTATGGGAGGAGACCCTTCAGGGACAGACAGACCTAGTCCTATGGGAGGAGACCCCTCAGGGGTAGGCGGACCTAGTCCTATGGGAGGAGACCCCTCAGGGATAGGCGGACCTAGTCCTATGGGAGGAGACCCCTCAGGGATAGGCGGACCTAGTCCTATGGGAGGAGACCCCTCAGGGACAGGCGGACCTAGTCCTATGGGAGGAGGCCCTTCAGGGACAGACAGACCTAGTCCTATGGGAGGAGACCCTTCAGGGACAGACAGACCTAGTCCTATGGGAGGAGACCCCTCAGGGACAGACAGACCTAGTCCTATGGGAGGAGACCCCTCAGGGACAGACAGATCTAGTCCTATGGGAGGAGACCCCTCAGGGACAGACAGACCTAGTCCTATGGGAGGAGACCCCTCAGGGACAGACAGATCTAGTCCTATGGGTGGAGACCCCTCAGGGATAGACGGACCTAGTCCTATGGGTGGAGACCCCTCAGGGACAGACAGATCTAGTCCTATGGGAGGAAACCCCTAAGGGACAGACAGACCTAGTCCTATGGGAGGAGACCCTTCAGGGACAGACAGACCTAGTCCTAGTCCTATGGGTGGAGACCCCTCAGGGAGGGACAGACCTAGTCCTATGGGAGGAGACCCTTCAGGGGTAGGCGGATCTAGTCCTATGGGAGGAGACCCTTCAGGGATAGACAGACCTAGTCCTATGGGTGGAGACCCTTCAGGGACAGACAGACCTAGTCCTATGGGTGGAGACCCCTCAGGGACAGACAGATCTAGTCCTATGGGAGGAGACCCCTCAGGGACAGACAGACCTAGTCCTATGGGTGGAGACCCCTCAGGAACAGACAGGCCTAGTCCTATGGCAGGAGACCCCTCAGGGACAGACAGACCTAGTCCTATGGGTGGAGACCCTTCAGGGACAGACAGACCTAGTCCTATTAGTGGAGACCCCTCAGGGACAGACAGATCTAGTCCTATGGGTGGAGACCCCTCAGGGACAGACAGACCTAGTCCTATGGGTGGAGACCCCTCAGGGACAGACAGACCTAGTCCTATGGGTGGAGACCCCTCAGGGATAGGCGGACCTAGTCCTATGGGAGGAGACCCCTCAGGGACAGACAGACCTAGTCCTATGGGAGGAGACCACTCAGGGACAGACAGACCTAGTCCTATGGGTGGAGACCCCTCAGGGACAGACAGACCTAGTCCTATGGGTGGAGACCCCTCAGGGACAGACAGACCTAGTCCTATGGGAGGAGACCCTTCAGGGGTAGGCGGATCTAGTCCTATGGGTGGAGACCCCTCAGGGACAGACAGACCTAGTCCTATGGGAGGAGACCCCTCAGGGACAGACAGATCTAGTCCTATGGGAGGAGACCCTTCAGGGACAGACAGACCTAGTCCTATGGGAGGAGACCCCTCAGTGACAGACAGATCTAGTCCTATGGGAGGAGACCCTTCAGGGACAGACGGACCTAGTCCTATGGGAGGAGACCCCTCAGGGACAGACAGACCTAGTCCTATGGGAGGAGACCCCTCAGGGACAGACAGACCTAGTCCTATGTGTGGAGACCCTTCAGGGACAGACAGACTTAGTCCTATGGGTGGAGACCATTCAGGGGTAGGCGGATCCAGTCCTATGGGTGGAGACCCCTCAGGGACAGACAGACCTAGTCCTATGGGTGGAGACCCCTCAGGGACAGACAGAACTAGTCCTATGGGAGGAGACCCCTCAGGGACTGACAGACCTAGTCCTATGGCTGGAGACCCCTCAGGGATAGACAGATCTAGTCCTATGGGTGGAGAACCCTCAGGGACAGACAGATCTAGTCCTATGGGAGGAGACCCCTCAGGGACAGACAGACCTAGTCCTATGGGTGGAGACCCTCCAGGGACAGACAGATCTAGTCCTATGGGTGGAGACCCCCCAGGGACAGACAGACCTAGTCCTATGGGTGGAGACCCTCCAGGGACAGACAGACCTAGTCCTATGGGTGGAGACCCTCCAGGGACAGACAGATCTAGTCCTATGGGTGGAGACCCTTCAGGGATAGAAGGACCTAGTCCTATGGGAGGAGACCCCTCAGGGACAGACAGATCTAGTCCTATGGGTGGAGACCCTTCAGGGACAGACAGATCTAGTCCTATGGGTGGAGACCCCTCAGGGACAGACAGACCTAGTCCTATGGGAGGAGACCCCTCAGGGACAGACAGATCTAGTCTATGGGAGGAGACCCTTCAGGGACAGACAGATCTAGTCCTATGGGAGGAGACCCTTCAGGGACAGACAGACCTAGTCCTATGGGTGGAGACCCTCCAGTGACGGACAGACAGACCTAGTCCTATGGGAGGAGACCCTTCAGGGACGGACAGACAGACCTAGTCCTATGGGAGGAGACCCCTCAGGGACAGACAGACCTAGTCCTATGGGAGGAGACCCTTCAGGGACAGACAGACCTAGTCCTATGGGTGGAGACCCCTCAGGGACAGACAGACCTAGTCCTATGGGTGGAGACCCTCCGGGGACAGACAGACCTAGTCCTATGGGTGGAGACCCTCCAGGGACAGACAGACCTAGTCCTATGGGTGGAGACCCTCCAGGGACAGACAGACCTAGTCCTATGGGAGGAGACCCTCCAGGGACAGACAGATCTAGTCCTATGGGTGGAGACCCCCCAGGGACAGACAGATCTAGTCCTATGGGTGGAGACCCCCCAGGGACAGACAGATCTAGTCCTATGGGAGGAGACCCCTCAGGGACAGACAGACCTAGTCCTATGGGTGGAGACCCTCCAGGGACAGACAGATCTAGTCCTATGGGTGGAGACCCCCCAGGGACAGACAGATCTAGTCCTATGGGAGGAGACCCTTCAGGGACAGACAGACCTAGTCCTATGGGAGGAGACCCTTCAGGGACAGACAGACCTAGTCCTATGGGAGGAGACCCCTCAGGGACAGACAGACCTAGTCCTATGGGAGGAGACCCCTCAGGGACAGAGAGATCTAGTCCTATGGGAGGAGACCCCTCAGGGACAGAGAGACCTAGTCCTATGGGAGGAGATCCCTCAGGGACAGAGAGACCTAGTCCTATGGGAGGAGACCCTTCAGGGACAGACAGATCTAGTCCTATGGGAGGAGACCCCTCAGGGACAGACAGACCTAGTCCTGTGGGAGGAGACTCTTCAGGGACAGAGAGATCTAGTCCTATGGGAGGAGACCCCTCAGGGACAGAGAGACCTAGTCCTATGGGAGGAGATCCCTCAGGGACAGAAACTTAGTCCTATGGGAGGAGACCCTTCAGGGACAGACAGATCTAGTCCTATGGGAGGAGACCCTTCAGGAACAGACAGATCTAGTCCTATGGGTGGAGACCCTTCAGGGATAGTCTGACCTAGTCCTATGGGTGGAGACCCCTCAGGGATAGACGGACCTAGTCCTATGGGTGGAGACCCTTCAGGGACAGACAGACCTAGTCCTATGGGAGGTGACCCTTCAGGGATAGATGGACCTAGTCCTATGGGTGGGGACCCTTCAGGGACAGACAGATCTAGTCCTATTGGAGGAGACACTTCAGGGACAGACGGACCTAGTCCTATGGGTGGAGACCCTTCAGGGATAGACGGACCTAGTCCTATGGGAGGAGACCCTTCAGGGACTGACGGACCTAGTCCTATGGGAGGAGACCCCTCAGGGATAGGCGGACCTAGTCCTATGGGTGGAGACCCCTCAGGGATAGGCGGACCTAGTCCTATGGGAGGAGACCCCTCAGGGATAGGCGGACCTAGTCCTATGGGAGGAGACCCCTCAGGGATAGGCGGACCTAGTCCTATGGGAGGAGACCCCTCAGGGACAGACAGATCTAGTCCTATGGGAGGAGACCCCTCAGGGACAGACAGATCTAGTCCTATGGGAGGAGACCCTTCAGGGACAGACAAACCTAGTCCTATGGGAGGAGACCCCTCAGGGACAGACAGATCTAGTCCTATGGGTGGAGACCCTTCAGGGACAGAGACCTAGTCCTATGGGAGGAGACCCCTCAGGGACAGACAGACCTAGTCCTATGGGAGGAGACCCCTCAGGGACAGACAGACCTAGTCCTATGGGAGGAGACCCCTCAGGGACAGACAGATCTAGTCCTATGGGTGGAGACCCCTCAGGGATAGACGGACCTAGTCCTATGGGTGGAGACCCCTCAGGGACAGACAGATCTAGTCCTATGGGAGGAAACCCCTAAGGGACAGACAGACCTAGTCCTATGGGAGGAAACCCCTAAGGGACAGACAGACCTAGTCCTATGGGAGGAGACCCTTCAGGGACAGACAGACCTAGTCCTATGGGAGGAGACCCCTCAGGGAGGGACAGACCTAGTCCTATGGGAGGAGACCCTTCAGGGGTAGGCGGATCTAGTCCTATGGGAGGAGACCCTTCAGGGATAGACAGACCTAGTCCTATGGGAGGAGACCCTTCAGGGACAGACAGACCTAGTCCTATGGGAGGAGACCCTTCAGGGACAGACAGACCTAGTCCTATGGGTGGAGACCCTTCAGGGACAGACAGACCTAGTCCTATGGGTGGAGACCCTTCAGGGGTAGGCGGATCTAGTCCTATGGGTGGAGACCCCTCAGGGACAGACAGACCTAGTCCTATGGGTGGAGACCCCTCAGGGACAGACAGACCTAGTCCTATGGCAGGAGACCTCAGGGACAGACAGACCTAGTCCTATGGGTGGAGACCCCTCAGGGACAGACAGATCTAGTCCTATGGGTGGAGACCCCTCAGGGACAGACAGACCTAGTCCTATGGGTGGAGACCCCTCAGGGACAGACAGACCTAGTCCTATGGCAGGAGACCCCTCAGGGACAGACAGATCTAGTCCTATGGGAGGAGACCCCTCAGAGACAGACAGACCTAGTCCTATGGGAGGAGACCCTTCAGGGATAGACAGACCTAGTCCTATGGGAGGAGACCCTTCAGGGACAGACAGATCTAGTCCTATGGGAGGAGACCCTTCAGGGACAGACAGATCTAGTCCTATGGGAGGAGACCCTTCAGGGACAGACAGATCTAGTCCTATGGGAGGAGACCCTTCAGGGACAGACGGACCTAGTCCTATGGGAGGAGACCCTTCAGGGACAGACAGACCTAGTCCTATGGGAGGAGACCCTTCAGGGATAGTCTGACCTAGTCCTATGGGTGGAGACCCCTCAGGGATAGACGGACCTAGTCCTATGGGTGGAGACCCTTCAGGGATAGTCTGACCTAGTCCTATGGGTGGAGACCCCTCAGGGATAGACGACCTAGTCCTATGGGAGGAGACCCTTCAGGGATAGATGGACCTAGTCCTATGGGTGGGGACCCTTCAGGGACAGACAGATCTAGTCCTATTGGAGGAGACACTGCAGGGACAGACGGACCTAGTCCTATGGGTGGAGACCCTTCAGGGACAGACAGACCTAGTCCTATGGGTGGAGACCCTTCAGGGATAGACGGACCTAGTCCTATGGGTGGAGACCCTTCAGGGATAGATGGACCTAGTCCTATGGGTGGAGACCCTTCAGGGATAGACGGACCTAGTCCTATGGGTGGAGACCCCTCAGGGACAGACAGACCTAGTCCTATGGGAGGAGACCCTTCAGGCATAGACAGACCTAGTCCTATGAGTGGAGACCCTTCAGGGATAGACGGACCTAGTCCTATGGGAGGAGACCACTCAGGGATAGACGGACCTAGTCCTATGGGTGGAGACCCTTCAGGGACAGACAGACCTAGTCCTATGGGTGGAGACCCCTCAGGGACAGACAGACCTAGTCCTATGGGAGGAGACCCCTCAGGGACAGACAGACCTAGTCCTATGAGTGGAGACCCTTCAGGGATAGACGGACCTAGTCCTATGGGTGGAGACCCTTCAGGGATAGACGGACCTAGTCCTATGGGAGGAGACCCCTCAGGGATAGGCGGACCTAGTCCTATGGGAGGAGACCCTTTAGGGATAGGCGGACCTAGTCCTATGGGTGGAGACCCCTCAGGGACAGACAGATCTAGTCCTATGGGAGGAGACCCCTCAGGGACAGACAGATCTAGTCCTATGGGAGGAGACCCTTCAGGGACAGACAGACCTAGTCCTATGGGAGGAGACCCCTCAGGGACAGACAGATCTAGTCCTATGGGTGGAGACCCTTCAGGGACAGAGACCTAGTCCTATGGGAGGAGACCCCTCAGGGACAGACAGACCTAGTCCTATGGGAGGAGACCCCTCAGGGACAGACAGACCTAGTCCTATGGGAGGAGACCCCTTAGGGACAGACAGATCTAGTCCTATGGGTGGAGACCCCTCAGGGATAGACGGACCTAGTCCTATGGGTGGAGACCCCTCAGGGACAGACAGATCTAGTCCTATGGGAGGAAACCCCTAAGGGACAGACAGACCTAGTCCTATGGGAGGAAACCCCTAAGGGACAGACAGACCTAGTCCTATGGGAGGAGACCCTTCAGGGACAGACAGACCTAGTCCTATGGGAGGAGACCCTTCAGGGGTAGGCGGATCTAGTCCTATGGGAGGAGACCCTTCAGGGATAGACAGACCTAGTCCTATGGGAGGAGACCCTTCAGGGACAGACAGACCTAGTCCTATGGGAGGAGACCCTTCAGGGACAGACCTAGTCCTATGGGTGGAGACCCTTCAGGGGTAGGCGGATCTAGTCCTATGGGTGGAGACCCCTCAGGGACAGACAGACCTAGTCCTATGGGAGGAGACCCTTCAGGGACAGACAGACCTAGTCCTATGGGTGGAGACCCTCCAGGGACAGACAGACCTAGTCCTATGGGAGGAGACCCTCCAGGGACAGACAGACCTAGTCCTATGGGAGGAGACCCTCCAGGGACAGACAGATCTAGTCCTATGGGTGGAGACCCCCCAGGGACAGACAGATCTAGTCCTATGGGAGGAGACCCCCCAGGGACAGACAGATCTAGTCCTATGGGAGGAGACCCCCCAGGGACAGACAGATCTAGTCCTATGGGTGGAGACCCTCCAGGGACAGACAGATCTAGTCCTATGGGTGGAGACCCCCCAGGGACAGACAGATCTAGTCCTATGGGAGGAGACCCTTCAGGGACAGACAGACCTAGTCCTATGGGAGGAGACCCTTCAGGGACAGACAGATCTAGTCCTATGGGTGGAGACCCCTCAGGGACAGACAGACCTAGTCCTATGGGAGGAGACCCCTCAGGGACAGACAGACCTAGTCCTATGGGAGGAGACCCTTCAGGGACAGACAGACCTAGTCCTATGGGTGGAGACCCCTCAGGGACAGACAGACCTAGTCCTATGGGAGGAGACCCTTCAGGGGTAGGCGGATCTAGTCCTATGGGTGGAGACCCCTCAGGGAAAGACAGACCTAGTCCTATGGGTGGAAACCCCTCAGGGACAGACAGACCTAGTCCTATGGGAGGAGACCCTTCAGGGATAGACAGACCTAGTCCTATGGGAGGGGACCCTTCAGGGATAGACAGACCTAGTCCTATGGGAGGAGACCCTTCAGGGATAGACAGACCTAGTCCTATGGGAGGAGACCCTTCAGGGATAGACAGACCTAGTCCTATGGGAGGAGACCCTTCAGGGAGAGACAGACCTAGTCCTATGGGAGGAGACCCTTCAGGGAGAGACAGACCTAGTCCTATGGGAAGAGACCCTTCAGGGATAGACAGACCTAGTCCTATGGGAGGAGACCCCTCAGGGACAGACAGATCTAGTCCTATGGGAGGAGACCCCTCAGGGACAGACAGATCTAGTCCTATGGGAGGAGACCCCTCAGGGACAGACAGATCTAGTCCTATGGGAGGAGACCCCTCAGGGACAGACGGGCCTAGTCCTATGGGAGGAGACCCTTCAGGGACAGACGGACCTAGTCTTATGGGAGGAGACCCCTCAGGGACAGACAGACCTAGTCCTATGGGAGGAGACCCCTCAGGGACAGACAGACCTAGTCCTATGGGTGGAGACCCTTCAGGGACAGACAGACTTAGTCCTATGGGTGGAGACCCTTCAGGGGTAGGCGGATCCAGTCCTATGGGTGGAGACCCCTTAGGGACAGACAGACCTAGTCCTATGGGAGGAGACCCTTCAGGGGTAGGCGGATCTAGTCCTATGGGAGGAGACCCTTCAGGGGTAGGCGGATCTAGTCCTATGGGAGGAGACCCTTCAGGGACAGACAGACCTAGTCCTATGGGTGGAGACCCTTCAGGGACAGACAGATCTAGTCCTATGGGTGGAGACCCCTCAGGGACAGACAGACCTAGTCCTATGGGTGGAGACCCCTCAGGGACAGACAGACCTAGTCCTATGGGTGGAGACCCCTCAGGGACAGACAGATCTAGTCCTATGGGAGGAGACCCCTCAGGGACAGACAGATCTAGTCCTATGGGAGGAGACCCTTCAGGGACAGACAGACCTAGTCCTATGGGAGGAGACCCCTCAGGGACAGACAGATCTAGTCCTATGGGTGGAGACCCTTCAGGGACAGAGACCTAGTCCTATGGGAGGAGACCCCTCAGGGACAGACAGACCTAGTCCTATGGGAGGAGACCCCTCAGGGACAGACAGACCTAGTCCTATGGGAGGAGACCCCTTAGGGACAGACAGATCTAGTCCTATGGGTGGAGACCCCTCAGGGATAGACGGACCTAGTCCTATGGGTGGAGACCCCTCAGGGATAGACGGACCTAGTCCTATGGGAGGAAACCCCTAAGGGACAGACAGACCTAGTCCTATGGGAGGAAACCCCTAAGGGACAGACAGACCTAGTCCTATGGGAGGAGACCCTTCAGGGACAGACAGACCTAGTCCTATGGGAGGAGACCCTTCAGGGGTAGGCGGATCTAGTCCTATGGGAGGAGACCCTTCAGGGGTAGGCGGATCTAGTCCTATGGGAGGAGACCCTTCAGGGATAGACAGACCTAGTCCTATGGGAGGAGACCCTTCAGGGACAGACAGACCTAGTCCTATGGGAGGAGACCCTTCAGGGACAGACCTAGTCCTATGGGTGGAGACCCTTCAGGGGTAGGCGGATCTAGTCCTATGGGTGGAGACCCCTCAGGGACAGACAGACCTAGTCCTATGGGAGGAGACCCTTCAGGGACAGACAGACCTAGTCCTATGGGTGGAGACCCTCCAGGGACAGACAGACCTAGTCCTATGGGAGGAGACCCTCCAGGGACAGACAGACCTAGTCCTATGGGAGGAGACCCTCCAGGGACAGACAGATCTAGTCCTATGGGTGGAGACCCCCCAGGGACAGACAGATCTAGTCCTATGGGAGGAGACCCCCCAGGGACAGACAGATCTAGTCCTATGGGAGGAGACCCCCCAGGGACAGACAGATCTAGTCCTATGGGTGGAGACCCTCCAGGGACAGACAGATCTAGTCCTATGGGTGGAGACCCCCCAGGGACAGACAGATCTAGTCCTATGGGAGGAGACCCTTCAGGGACAGACAGACCTAGTCCTATGGGAGGAGACCCTTCAGGGACAGACAGATCTAGTCCTATGGGTGGAGACCCTTCAGGGACAGAGACCTAGTCCTATGGGAGGAGACCCCTCAGGGACAGACAGACCTAGTCCTATGGGAGGAGACCCTTCAGGGACAGACAGACCTAGTCCTATGGGTGGAGACCCCTCAGGGACAGACAGACCTAGTCCTATGGGAGGAGACCCTTCAGGGGTAGGCGGATCTAGTCCTATGGGTGGAGACCCCTCAGGGAAAGACAGACCTAGTCCTATGGGTGGAAACCCCTCAGGGACAGACAGACCTAGTCCTATGGGAGGAGACCCTTCAGGGATAGACAGACCTAGTCCTATGGGAGGGGACCCTTCAGGGATAGACAGACCTAGTCCTATGGGAGGAGACCCTTCAGGGATAGACAGACCTAGTCCTATGGGAGGAGACCCTTCAGGGATAGACAGACCTAGTCCTATGGGAGGAGACCCTTCAGGGAGAGACAGACCTAGTCCTATGGGAGGAGACCCTTCAGGGAGAGACAGACCTAGTCCTATGGGAAGAGACCCTTCAGGGATAGACAGACCTAGTCCTATGGGAGGAGACCCCTCAGGGACAGACAGATCTAGTCCTATGGGAGGAGACCCCTCAGGGACAGACAGATCTAGTCCTATGGGAGGAGACCCCTCAGGGACAGACAGATCTAGTCCTATGGGAGGAGACCCCTCAGGGACAGACGGGCCTAGTCCTATGGGAGGAGACCCTTCAGGGACAGACGGACCTAGTCTTATGGGAGGAGACCCCTCAGGGACAGACAGACCTAGTCCTATGGGAGGAGACCCCTCAGGGACAGACAGACCTAGTCCTATGGGTGGAGACCCTTCAGGGACAGACAGACTTAGTCCTATGGGTGGAGACCCTTCAGGGGTAGGCGGATCCAGTCCTATGGGTGGAGACCCCTTAGGGACAGACAGACCTAGTCCTATGGGAGGAGACCCTTCAGGGGTAGGCGGATCTAGTCCTATGGGAGGAGACCCTTCAGGGGTAGGCGGATCTAGTCCTATGGGAGGAGACCCTTCAGGGGTAGGCGGATCTAGTCCTATGGGAGGAGACCCTTCAGGGACAGACAGACCTAGTCCTATGGGTGGAGACCCTTCAGGGACAGACAGATCTAGTCCTATGGGTGGAGACCCCTCAGGGACAGACAGACCTAGTCCTATGGGTGGAGACCCCTCAGGGACAGACAGACCTAGTCCTATGGGTGGAGACCCCTCAGGGACAGACAGACCTAGTCCTATGGGTGGAGACCCCTCAGGGACAGACAGACCTAGTCCTATGGCAGGAGACCTCAGGGACAGACAGACCTAGTCCTATGGGTGGAGACCCCTCAGGGACAGACAGATCTAGTCCTATGGGTGGAGACCCCTCAGGGACAGACAGATCTAGTCCTATGGGTGGAGACCCCTCAGGGACAGACAGACCTAGTCCTATGGGTGGAGACCCCTCAGGAACAGACAGACCTAGTCCTATGGGTGGAGACCCCTCAGGAACAGACAGACCTAGTCCTATGGGTGGAGACCCTTCAGGGACAGACAGACCTAGTCCTATGGGTGGAGACCCTTCAGGGACAGACAGACCTAGTCCTATGGGAGGAGACCCCTCAGGGACAGACAGATCTAGTCCTATGGGAGGAGACCCCTCAGAGACAGACAGACCTAGTCCTATGGGAGGAGACCCTTCAGGGACAGACAGATCTAGTCCTATGGGAGGAGACCCCTCAGGGACAGACAGATCTAGTCCTATGGGAGGAGACCCCTCAGGGACAGACAGATCTAGTCCTATGGGAGGAGACCCCTCAGGGACAGACAGATCTAGTCCTATGGGAGGAGACCCCTCAGGGACAGACAGATCTAGTCCTATGGGAGGAGACCCCTCAGGGACAGACAGATCTAGTCCTATGGGAGGAGACCCCTCAGAGACAGACAGACCTAGTCCTATGGGAGGAGACCCTTCAGGGACAGACAGATCTAGTCCTATGGGAGGAGACCCCTCAGGGACAGACAGATCTAGTCCTATGGGAGGAGACCCCTCAGGGACAGACAGATCTAGTCCTATGTGAGGAGACCCTTCAGGGACAGACAGACCTAGTCCTATGGGTGGAGACCCCTCAGGGACAGACAGACCTAGTCCTATGGGAGGAGACCCTTCAGGGGTAGGCGGATCTAGTCCTATGGGAGGAGACCCTTCAGGGATAGACAGACCTAGTCCTATGGGAGGAGACCCTTCAGGGAGAGACAGACCTAGTCCTATGGGAGGAGACCCTTCAGGGAGAGACAGACCTAGTCCTATGGGAGGAGACCCTTCAGGGAGAGACAGACCTAGTCCTATGGGAGGAGACCCTTCAGGGAGAGACAGACCTAGTCCTATGGGAGGAGACCCTTCAGGGAGAGACAGACCTAGTCCTATGGGAAGAGACCCTTCAGGGATAGACAGACCTAGTCCTATGGGAGGAGACCCTTCAGGGATAGACAGACCTAGTCCTATGGGTGGAGACCCTTCAGAGATAGACAGACCTAGTCCTATGGGAGGAGACCCTTCAGGGACTGACAGACCTAGTCCTATGGGTGGAGACCCTTCAGGGGTAGGCGGATCTAGTCCTATGGGTGGAGACCCTTCAGGGATAGACGGACCGAGTCCTATGGGAGGAGACCCCTCAGGGACAGACAGATCTAGTCCTATGGGAGGAGACCCCTCAGGGACAGACAGATCTAGTCCTATGGGTGGAGACCCTCCAGGGACAGACAGATCTAGTCCTATGGGAGGAGACCCCTCAGGGACAGACAGATCTAGTCCTATGGGTGGAGACCCTCCAGGGACAGACAGATCTAGTCCTATGGGAGGAGACCCTTCAGGGACAGACAGACCTAGTCCTATGGGAGGAGACCCTTCAGGGACAGACAGACCTAGTCCTATGGGAGGAGACCCTTCAGGGGTAGGCGGATCTAGTCCTATGGGAGGAGACCCTTCAGGGATAGACAGACCTAGTCCTATGGGAGGAGACCCTTCAGGGACAGACAGACCTAGTCCTATGGGAGGAGACCCTTCAGGGACAGACCTAGTCCTATGGGTGGAGACCCTTCAGGGGTAGGCGGATCTAGTCCTATGGGTGGAGACCCCTCAGGGACAGACAGACCTAGTCCTATGGGAGGAGACCCTTCAGGGACAGACAGACCTAGTCCTATGGGTGGAGACCCTCCAGGGACAGACAGACCTAGTCCTATGGGAGGAGACCCTCCAGGGACAGACAGACCTAGTCCTATGGGAGGAGACCCTCCAGGGACAGACAGATCTAGTCCTATGGGTGGAGACCCCCCAGGGACAGACAGATCTAGTCCTATGGGAGGAGACCCCCCAGGGACAGACAGATCTAGTCCTATGGGAGGAGACCCCCCAGGGACAGACAGATCTAGTCCTATGGGTGGAGACCCTCCAGGGACAGACAGATCTAGTCCTATGGGTGGAGACCCCCCAGGGACAGACAGATCTAGTCCTATGGGAGGAGACCCTTCAGGGACAGACAGACCTAGTCCTATGGGAGGAGACCCTTCAGGTACAGACAGATCTAGTCCTATGGGTGGAGACCCCTCAGGGACAGACAGACCTAGTCCTATGGGAGGAGACCCCTCAGGGACAGACAGACCTAGTCCTATGGGAGGAGACCCTTCAGGGACAGACAGACCTAGTCCTATGGGTGGAGACCCCTCAGGGACAGACAGACCTAGTCCTATGGGAGGAGACCCTTCAGGGGTAGGCGGATCTAGTCCTATGGGTGGAGACCCCTCAGGGAAAGACAGACCTAGTCCTATGGGTGGAAACCCCTCAGGGACAGACAGACCTAGTCCTATGGGAGGAGACCCTTCAGGGATAGACAGACCTAGTCCTATGGGAGGGGACCCTTCAGGGATAGACAGACCTAGTCCTATGGGAGGAGACCCTTCAGGGATAGACAGACCTAGTCCTATGGGAGGAGACCCTTCAGGGATAGACAGACCTAGTCCTATGGGAGGAGACCCTTCAGGGAGAGACAGACCTAGTCCTATGGGAGGAGACCCTTCAGGGAGAGACAGACCTAGTCCTATGGGAAGAGACCCTTCAGGGATAGACAGACCTAGTCCTATGGGAGGAGACCCCTCAGGGACAGACAGACCTAGTCCTATGGGAGGAGACCCTTCAGGGACTGACAGACCTAGTCCTATGGGTGGAGACCCTTCAGGGGTAGGCGGATCTAGTCCTATGGGTGGAGACCCCTCAGGGACAGACAGACCTAGTCCTATGGGTGGAGACCCCTCAGGGACAGACAGACCTAGTCCTATGGGAGGAGACCCTTCAGGGACAGACAGACCTAGTCCTATGGGAGGAGACCCCTCAGGGACAGACAGATCTAGTCCTATGGGAGGAGACCCCTCAGGGACAGACAGATCTAGTCCTATGGGAGGAGACCCCTCAGGGACAGACAGATCTAGTCCTATGGGAGGAGACCCCTCAGGGACAGACAGATCTAGTCCTATGGGAGGAGACCCCTCAGGGACAGACGGGCCTAGTCCTATGGGAGGAGACCCTTCAGGGACAGACGGACCTAGTCTTATGGGAGGAGACCCCTCAGGGACAGACAGACCTAGTCCTATGGGAGGAGACCCCTCAGGGACAGACAGACCTAGTCCTATGGGTGGAGACCCTTCAGGGACAGACAGACTTAGTCCTATGGGTGGAGACCCTTCAGGGGTAGGCGGATCCAGTCCTATGGGTGGAGACCCCTTAGGGACAGACAGACCTAGTCCTATGGGAGGAGACCCTTCAGGGGTAGGCGGATCTAGTCCTATGGGAGGAGACCCTTCAGGGGTAGGCGGATCTAGTCCTATGGGAGGAGACCCTTCAGGGACAGACAGACCTAGTCCTATGGGTGGAGACCCTTCAGGGACAGACAGATCTAGTCCTATGGCAGGAGACCTCAGGGACAGACAGACCTAGTCCTATGGGTGGAGACCCTTCAGGGGTAGGCGGATCTAGTCCTATGGGTGGAGACCCCTCAGGGACAGACAGACCTAGTCCTATGGGTGGAGACCCCTCAGGGACAGACAGACCTAGTCCTATGGGTGGAGACCCCTCAGGGACAGACAGACCTAGTCCTATGGGTGGAGACCCCTCAGGGACAGACAGACCTAGTCCTATGGCAGGAGACCTCAGGGACAGACAGACCTAGTCCTATGGGTGGAGACCCCTCAGGGACAGACAGATCTAGTCCTATGGGTGGAGACCCCTCAGGGACAGACAGACCTAGTCCTATGGGTGGAGACCCCTCAGGGACAGACAGACCTAGTCCTATGGGTGGAGACCCCTCAGGGACAGACAGACCTAGTCCTATGGGTGGAGACCCCTCAGGAACAGACAGACCTAGTCCTATGGGTGGAGACCCTTCAGGGACAGACAGACCTAGTCCTATGGGTGGAGACCCTTCAGGGACAGACAGACCTAGTCCTATGGGAGGAGACCCCTCAGGGACAGACAGATCTAGTCCTATGGGAGGAGACCCCTCAGAGACAGACAGACCTAGTCCTATGGGAGGAGACCCTTCAGGGACAGACAGATCTAGTCCTATGGGAGGAGACCCCTCAGGGACAGACAGATCTAGTCCTATGGGAGGAGACCCCTCAGGGACAGACAGATCTAGTCCTATGGGAGGAGACCCCTCAGGGACAGACAGATCTAGTCCTATGGGAGGAGACCCCTCAGGGACAGACAGATCTAGTCCTATGGGAGGAGACCCCTCAGGGACAGACAGATCTAGTCCTATGGGAGGAGACCCCTCAGAGACAGACAGACCTAGTCCTATGGGAGGAGACCCTTCAGGGACAGACAGATCTAGTCCTATGGGAGGAGACCCCTCAGGGACAGACAGATCTAGTCCTATGGGAGGAGACCCCTCAGGGACAGACAGATCTAGTCCTATGGGAGGAGACCCTTCAGGGACAGACAGACCTAGTCCTATGGGTGGAGACCCCTCAGGGACAGACAGACCTAGTCCTATGGGAGGAGACCCTTCAGGGGTAGGCGGATCTAGTCCTATGGGAGGAGACCCCTCAGGGACAGACAGATCTAGTCCTATGGGTGGAGACCCCTCAGGGACAGACAGACCTAGTCCTATGGGAGGAGACCCTTCAGGGGTAGGCGGATCTAGTCCTATGGGAGGAGACCCTTCAGGGATAGACAGACCTAGTCCTATGGGAGGAGACCCTTCAGGGAGAGACAGACCTAGTCCTATGGGAGGAGACCCTTCAGGGAGAGACAGACCTAGTCCTATGGGAGGAGACCCTTCAGGGAGAGACAGACCTAGTCCTATGGGAGGAGACCCTTCAGGGAGAGACAGACCTAGTCCTATGGGAGGAGACCCTTCAGGGAGAGACAGACCTAGTCCTATGGGAAGAGACCCTTCAGGGATAGACAGACCTAGTCCTATGGGAGGAGACCCTTCAGGGATAGACAGACCTAGTCCTATGGGTGGAGACCCTTCAGAGATAGACAGACCTAGTCCTATGGGAGGAGACCCTTCAGGGACTGACAGACCTAGTCCTATGGGTGGAGACCCTTCAGGGGTAGGCGGATCTAGTCCTATGGGTGGAGACCCTTCAGGGATAGACGGACCGAGTCCTATGGGAGGAGACCCCTCAGGGACAGACAGATCTAGTCCTATGGGAGGAGACCCCTCAGGGACAGACAGATCTAGTCCTATGGGTGGAGACCCTCCAGGGACAGACAGATCTAGTCCTATGGGTGGAGACCCTCCAGGGACAGACAGACCTAGTCCTATGGGAGGAGACCCTTCAGGGACAGACAGACCTAGTCCTATGGGAGGAGACCCCTCAGGGACAGACAGACCTAGTCCTATGGGTGGAGACCCCTCAGGGACAGACAGACCTAGTCCTATGGGTGGAGACCCCTCAGGGACAGACAGACCTAGTCCTATGGGTGGAGACCCCTCAGGGACAGACAGACCTAGTCCTATGGCAGGAGACCTCAGGGACAGACAGACCTAGTCCTATGGGTGGAGACCCCTCAGGGACAGACAGATCTAGTCCTATGGGTGGAGACCCCTCAGGGACAGACAGACCTAGTCCTATGGGTGGAGACCCCTCAGGGACAGACAGACCTAGTCCTATGGGTGGAGACCCCTCAGGGACAGACAGACCTAGTCCTATGGGTGGAGACCCCTCAGGAACAGACAGACCTAGTCCTATGGGTGGAGACCCTTCAGGGACAGACAGACCTAGTCCTATGGGTGGAGACCCTTCAGGGACAGACAGACCTAGTCCTATGGGAGGAGACCCCTCAGGGACAGACAGATCTAGTCCTATGGGAGGAGACCCCTCAGAGACAGACAGACCTAGTCCTATGGGAGGAGACCCTTCAGGGACAGACAGATCTAGTCCTATGGGAGGAGACCCCTCAGGGACAGACAGATCTAGTCCTATGGGAGGAGACCCCTCAGGGACAGACAGATCTAGTCCTATGGGAGGAGACCCCTCAGGGACAGACAGATCTAGTCCTATGGGAGGAGACCCCTCAGGGACAGACAGATCTAGTCCTATGGGAGGAGACCCCTCAGGGACAGACAGATCTAGTCCTATGGGAGGAGACCCCTCAGAGACAGACAGACCTAGTCCTATGGGAGGAGACCCTTCAGGGACAGACAGATCTAGTCCTATGGGAGGAGACCCCTCAGGGACAGACAGATCTAGTCCTATGGGAGGAGACCCCTCAGGGACAGACAGATCTAGTCCTATGGGAGGAGACCCTTCAGGGACAGACAGACCTAGTCCTATGGGTGGAGACCCCTCAGGGACAGACAGACCTAGTCCTATGGGAGGAGACCCTTCAGGGGTAGGCGGATCTAGTCCTATGGGAGGAGACCCCTCAGGGACAGACAGATCTAGTCCTATGGGTGGAGACCCCTCAGGGACAGACAGACCTAGTCCTATGGGAGGAGACCCTTCAGGGGTAGGCGGATCTAGTCCTATGGGAGGAGACCCTTCAGGGATAGACAGACCTAGTCCTATGGGAGGAGACCCTTCAGGGAGAGACAGACCTAGTCCTATGGGAGGAGACCCTTCAGGGAGAGACAGACCTAGTCCTATGGGAGGAGACCCTTCAGGGAGAGACAGACCTAGTCCTATGGGAGGAGACCCTTCAGGGAGAGACAGACCTAGTCCTATGGGAGGAGACCCTTCAGGGAGAGACAGACCTAGTCCTATGGGAAGAGACCCTTCAGGGATAGACAGACCTAGTCCTATGGGAGGAGACCCTTCAGGGATAGACAGACCTAGTCCTATGGGTGGAGACCCTTCAGAGATAGACAGACCTAGTCCTATGGGAGGAGACCCTTCAGGGACTGACAGACCTAGTCCTATGGGTGGAGACCCTTCAGGGGTAGGCGGATCTAGTCCTATGGGTGGAGACCCTTCAGGGATAGACGGACCGAGTCCTATGGGAGGAGACCCCTCAGGGACAGACAGATCTAGTCCTATGGGAGGAGACCCCTCAGGGACAGACAGATCTAGTCCTATGGGTGGAGACCCTCCAGGGACAGACAGATCTAGTCCTATGGGTGGAGACCCTCCAGGGACAGACAGACCTAGTCCTATGGGAGGAGACCCTTCAGGGACAGACAGACCTAGTCCTATGGGAGGAGACCCCTCAGGGACAGACAGACCTAGTCCTATGGGAGGAGACCCCTCAGGGACAGACAGACCTAGTCCTATGGGTGGAGACCCTCCAGGGACAGACAGACCTATTCCTATGGGAGGAGACCCTCCAGGGACAGACAGATCTAGTCCTATGGGTGGAGACCCCCCAGGGACAGACAGATCTAGTCCTATGGGAGGAGACCCCCCAGGGACAGACAGATCTAGTCCTATGGGAGGAGACCCCTCAGGGACAGACAGACCTAGTCCTATGGGTGGAGACCCCTCAGGGACAGACAGATCTAGTCCTATGGGTGGAGACCCTCCGGGGACAGACAGACCTAGTCCTATGGGTGGAGACCCTCCGGGGACAGACAGACCTAGTCCTATGGGAGGAGACCCCTCAGGGACAGACAGACCTAGTCCTATGGGAGGAGACCCCTCAGGGACAGACAGACCTAGTCCTATGGGAGGAGACCCCTCAGGGACAGACAGACCTAGTCCTATGGGAGGAGACCCCTCAGGGACAGACAGACCTAGTCCTATGGGTGGAGACCCCCCAGGGACAGACAGATCTAGTCCTATGGGAGGAGACCCTTCAGGGACAGACAGACCTAGTCCTATGGGTGGAGACCCCTCAGGGACAGACAGACCTAGTCCTATGGGTGGAGACCCCTCAGGGACTGACAGACCTAGTCCTATGGGTGGAGACCCCTCAGGGGTAGGCGGATCTAGTCCTATGGGTGGAGACCCTCAGGGACAGACAGACCTAGTCCTATGGGAGGAGACCCCTCAGGGACAGACGGACCTAGTCCTATGGGAGGAGACCCCTCAGGGACAGACGGACCTAGTCCTATGGGAGGAGACCCCTCAGGGACAGACAGACCTAGTCCTATGGGTGGAGACCCTTCAGGGACAGACAGACCTAGTCCTATGGGTGGAGACCCCTTCAGGGACAGACAGACCTAGTCCTATGGGTGGAGACCCCTCAGGGACAGACAGACCTAGTCCTATGGGAGGAGAACCTCCAGGGACAGACAGACCTAGTCCTATGGGAGGAGACCCTTCAGGGACAGACAGACCTAGTACTATGGGAGGAGACCCCTCAGGGACAAACAGACCTAGTCCTATGGGTGGAGACCCCCTCAGGGACAGACAGACCTAGTCCTATGGGTGGAGACCCTCCAGGGACAGACAGACCTAGTCCTATGGGAGGAGACCCTTCAGGGACAGACAGACCTAGTCCTATGGGTGGAGACCCTCCAGGGACAGACAGACCTAGTCCTATGGGTGGAGACCCTCCAGGGACAGACAGACCTAGTCCTATGGGAGGAGACCCTTCAGGGACAAACAGACCTAGTCCTATGGGTGGAGACCCCCTCAGGGACAGACAGACCTAGTCCTATGGGTGGAGACCCTCCAGGGACAGACAGACCTAGTCCTATGGGAGGAGACCCTTCAGGGACAGACAGACCTAGTCCTATGGGTGGAGACCCCTCAGGGACAGACAGATCTAGTCCTATGGGTGGAGACCCCTCAGGGACAGACAGATCTAGTCCTATGGGAGGAGACCCTCCAGGGACAGACAGATCTAGTCCTATGGGAGGAGACCCCCCAGGGACAGACAGATCTAGTCCTATGGGAGGAGACCCCCCAGGGACAGACAGATCTAGTCCTATGGGTGGAGACCCTCCAGGGACAGACAGATCTAGTCCTATGGGTGGAGACCCCCCAGGGACAGACAGATCTAGTCCTATGGGAGGAGACCCTTCAGGGACAGACAGACCTAGTCCTATGGGAGGAGACCCTTCAGGGACAGACAGACCTAGTCCTATGGGAGGAGACCCTTCAGGGACAGACGGATCTAGTCCTATGGGTGGAGACCCTCCAGGGACAGACATTTCTAGTCCTATGGGTGGAGACCCTTCAGGGATAGACGGACCGAGTCCTATGGGAGGAGACCCCTCAGGGACAGACAGATCTAGTCCTATGGGTGGAGACCCCTCAGGAACAGACAGATCTAGTCCTATGGGTGGAGACCCTCCAGGGACAGACATTTCTAGTCCTATGGGTGGAGACCCTTCAGGGATAGACGGACCGAGTCCTATGGGAGGAGACCCCTCAGGGACAGACAGATCTAGTCCTATGGGTGGAGACCCTCCAGGGACAGACAGATCTAGTCCTATGGGTGGAGACCCTCCAGGGACAGACAGACCTAGTCCTATGGGAGGAGACCCTTCAGGGACAGACAGACCTAGTCCTATGGAAGGAGACCCCTCAGGGACAGACAGACCTAGTCCTATGGGAGGAGACCCCTCAGGGACAGACAGATCTAGTCCTATGGGAGGAGACCCCTCAGGAACAGACAGACCTAGTCCTATGGGAGGAGACCCTTCAGGGACAGACAGACCTAGTCCTATGGGTGGAGACCCCTCAGGGACAGACAGACCTAGTCCTATGGGTGGAGACCCCTCAGGGACAGACAGACCTAGTCCTATGGGAGGAGACCCTTCAGGGGTAGGCGGATCTAGTCCTATGGGTGGAGACCCCCCAGGGACAGACAGATCTAGTCCTATGGGAGGAGACCCTTCAGGGACAGACAGACCTAGTCCTATGGGAGGAGACCCTTCAGGGAGAGACAGACCTAGTCCTATGGGAGGAGACCCTTCAGGGACAGACAGACCTAGTCCTATGGGAAGAGACCCTTCAGGGATAGACAGACCTAGTCCTATGGGAGGAGACCCTTCAGGGGTAGGCGGATCTAGTCCTATGGGTGGAGACCCCTCAGGGACAGACAGACCTAGTCCTATGGGTGGAGACCCCTCAGGGACAGACCTAGTCCTATGGGAGGAGACCCCTCAGGGACAGACAGACCTAGTCCTATGGGAGGAGACCCCTCAGGGACAGACAGACCTAGTCCTATGGGTGGAGACCCTTCAGGGACAGACTGACCTAGTCCTATGGGAGGAGACCCTTCAGGGACAGACAGACCTAGTCCTATGGGTGGAGACCCCTCAGGGACAGACAGACCTAGTCCTATGGGTGGAGACCCCTCAGGGACAGACCTAGTCCTATGGGAGGAGACCCCTCAGGGACAGACAGACCTAGTCCTATGGGAGGAGACCCTTCAGGGACAGACGGACCTAGTCCTATGGGAGGAGACCCTTCAGGGACAGACAGACCTAGTCCTATGGGTGGAGACCCCTCAGGAACAGACAGATCTAGTCCTATGGGTGGAGACCCTCCAGGGACAGACATTTCTAGTCCTATGGGTGGAGACCCTTCAGGGATAGACGGACCGAGTCCTATGGGAGGAGACCCCTCAGGGACAGACAGATCTAGTCCTATGGGAGGAGACCCCTCAGGGACAGACAGATCTAGTCCTATGGGTGGAGACCCTCCAGGGACAGACAGATCTAGTCCTATGGGTGGAGACCCTCCAGGGACAGACAGACCTAGTCCTATGGGAGGAGACCCTTCAGGGACAGACAGACCTAGTCCTATGGGAGGAGACCCCTCAGGGACAGACAGACCTAGTCCTATGGGAGGAGACCCCTCAGGGACAGAGAGACCTAGTCCTATGGGAGGAGATCCCTCAGGGACAGAGAGACCTAGTCCTATGGGTGGAGACCCTTCAGGGACAGACAGACCTAGTCCTATGGGTGGAGACCCTCCAGGGACAGACAGACCTAGTCCTATGGGAGGAGACCCTCCAGGGACAGACAGATCTAGTCCTATGGGTGGAGACTCCCCAGGGACAGACAGATCTAGTCCTATGGGAGGAGACCCCCCAGGGACAGACAGATCTAGTCCTATGGGAGGAGACCCTCCAGGGACAGACAGACCTAGTCCTATGGGAGGAGGCCCCCCAGGGACAGACAGATCTAGTCCTATGGGTGGAGACCCTCCAGGGACAGACAGACCTAGTCCTATGGGAGGAGACCCTTCAGGGACAGACGGACCTAGTCCTACGGGAGGAGACCCTTCAGGAACAGACAGATCTAGTCCTATGGGAGGAGACCCTTCAGGGACAGACGGATCTAGTCCTATGGGTGGAGACCCCTCAGGGACAGACGGACCTAGTCCTATGGGAGGAGACCCTTCAGGGACAGACGGACCTAGTCCTATGGGTGGAGACCCCTCAGGGATAGACGGACCTAGTCCTATTGGAGGATATACTTCAGGGACAGACGGACCTAGTCCTATGGGTGGAGACCCTTCAGGGACAGACAGACCTAGTCCTATGGGTGGAGACCCTTCAGGGACAGACAGACCTAGTCCTATGCGAGTAGACCACTCAGGGATAGACAGACCTAGTCCTATGGGTGGAGACCCCTCAGGGACAGACAGACCTAGTCCTATGGGTGGAGACCCCTCAGGGACAGACAGATCTAGTCCTATGGGAGGAGACCCCCCAGGGACAGACAGATCTAGTCCTATGGGTGGAGACCCTCCAGGGACAGACAGATCTAGTCCTATGGGTGGAGACCCCCCAGGGACAGACAGACCTAGTCCTATGGGAGGAGACCCTTCAGGGACAGACAGACCTAGTCCTACGGGAGGAGACCCTTCAGGGACAGACAGATCTAGTCCTATGGGAGGAGACCCTTCAGGGACAGACGGATCTAGTCCTATGGGAGGAGACCCTTCAGGGACAGACGGACCTAGTCCTATGGGTGGAGACCCCTCAGGGACAGACGGACCTAGTCCTATGGGAGGAGACCCTTCAGGGACAGACGGACCTAGTCCTATGGGTGGAGACCCCTCAGGGATAGACGGACCTAGTCCTATTGGAGGATATACTTCAGGGACAGACGGACCTAGTCCTATGGGTGGAGACCCTTCAGGGACAGACAGACCTAGTCCTATGGGTGGAGACCCTTCAGGGACAGACAGACCTAGTCCTATGGGAGGAGACCCCTCAGGGACAGACAGACCTAGTCCTATGGGAGGAGACCCTTCAGGGACAGACAGACCTAGTCCTATGGGAGGAGACCCCTCAGGGACAGACAGACCTAGTCCTATGGGAGGAGACCCCTCAGGGACAGACAGACCTAGTCCTATGGGTGGAGACCCCTCAGGGACAGACAGACCTAGTCCTATGGGTGGAGACCTCTCAGGGACAGACAGACATAGTCCTATGGGTGGAGACCCCTCAGGGACAGACAGACATAGTCCTATGGGAGGAGACCCTTCAGGGACAGACGGACCTAGTCCTATGGGTGGAGACCCTTCAGGGATAGGCGGACCTAGTCCTATGGGAGGAGGCCCTTCAGGGACAGACGGATCTAGTCCTATGGGTGGAGACCCCTCAGGGACAGACAGATCTAGTCCTATGGGTGGAGACCCCTCAGGGACAGACAGATCTAGTCCTATGGGTGGAGACCCCTCAGGGACAGACAGACCTAGTCCTATGGGTGGAGACCCCTCAGGGACAGACAGACCTAGTCCTATGGGTGGAGACCCCTCAGGGACAGACAGACCTAGTCCTATGGGTGGAGACCCCTCAGGAACAGACAGACCTAGTCCTATGGGTGGAGACCCTTCAGGGACAGACCTAGTCCTATGGGAGGAGACCCCTCAGGGACAGACAGATCTAGTCCTATGGGAGGAGACCCCTCAGAGACAGACAGACCTAGTTCTATGGGAGGAGACCCTTCAGGGACAGACAGACCTAGTCCTATGGGAGGAGACCCTTCAGGGACTGACAGACCTAGTCCTATGGGAGGAGACCCTTCAGGGACTGACAGACCTAGTCCTATGGGTGGAGACCCTTCAGGGGTAGGCGGATCTAGTCCTATGGGTGGAGACCCCTCAGGGACAGACAGACCTAGTCCTATGGGTGGAGACCCCTCAGGGACAGACAGACCTAGTACTATGGGAGGAGACCCCTCAGGGACAGACAGATCTAGTCCTATGGGAGGAGACCCCTCAGGGACAGACAGATCTAGTCCTATGGGAGGAGACCCTTCAGGGACAGACGGACCTAGTCCTATGGGTGGAGACCCCTCAGGGACAGACAGACCTAGTCCTATGGGAGGAGACCCCTCAGGGACAGACAGACCTAGTCCTATGGGTGGAGACCCTTCAGGGACAGACAGACCTAGTCCTATGGGTGGAGACCCCTCAGGGACAGACAGACCTAGTCCTATGGGAGGAGACCCCTCAGGGACAGACAGACCTAGTCCTATGGGAGGAGACCCCTCAGGGACAGACAGACCTAGTCCTATGGGAGGAGACCCTTCAGGGACAGACAGATCTAGTCCTATGGGAGGAGACCCTTCAGGGACAGACGGACCTAGTCCTATGGGTGGAGACCCTTCAGGGACAGACAGATCTAGTCCTATGGGAGGAGACCGCTCAGGGACAGACAGATCTAGTCCTATGGGAGGAGACCCTTCAGGGACAGACAGACCTAGTCCTATGGGTGGAGACCCCTCAGGGACAGACCTAGTCCTATGGGAGGAGACCCCTCAGGGACAGACAGACCTAGTCCTATGGGTGGAGACCCTTCAGGGACAGACGGACCTAGTCCTATGGGAGGAGACCCTTCAGGGACAGACAGACCTAGTCCTATGGGTGGAGACCCCTCAGGGACAGACAGACCTAGTCCTATGGGTGGAGACCCCTCAGGGACAGACCTAGTCCTATGGGAGGAGACCCTTCAGGGACAGACGGACCTAGTCCTATGGGAGGAGACCCTTCAGGGACAGACAGACCTAGTCCTATGGGTGGAGACCCCTCAGGGACAGACAGATCTAGTCCTATGGGAGGAGACCCCTCAGGGACAGACAGACCTAGTCCTATGGGAGGAGACCCTTCAGGGACAGACAGACCTAGTCCTATGGGTGGAGACCCCTCAGGGACAGACAGACCTAGTCCTATGGGTGGAGACCCCTCAGGGACAGACAGACCTAGTCCTATGGGAGGAGACCCTTCAGGGGTAGGCGGATCTAGTCCTATGGGTGGAGACCCCCCAGGGACAGACAGATCTAGTCCTATGGGAGGAGACCCTTCAGGGACAGACAGACCTAGTCCTATGGGAGGAGACCCTTCAGGGAGAGACAGACCTAGTCCTATGGGAGGAGACCCTTCAGGGACAGACAGACCTAGTCCTATGGGAAGAGACCCTTCAGGGATAGACAGACCTAGTCCTATGGGAGGAGACCCTTCAGGGGTAGGCGGATCTAGTCCTATGGGTGGAGACCCCTCAGGGACAGACAGACCTAGTCCTATGGGTGGAGACCCCTCAGGGACAGACAGACCTAGTACTATGGGAGGAGACCCCTCAGGGACAGACAGATCTAGTCCTATGGGAGGAGACCCCTCAGGGACAGACAGATCTAGTCCTATGGGAGGAGACCCTTCAGGGACAGACGGACCTAGTCCTATGGGTGGAGACCCCTCAGGGACAGACAGACCTAGTCCTATGGGAGGAGACCCCTCAGGGACAGACAGACCTAGTCCTATGGGTGGAGACCCTTCAGGGACAGACAGACCTAGTCCTATGGGTGGAGACCCCTCAGGGACAGACAGACCTAGTCCTATGGGAGGAGACCCTTCAGGGGTAGGCGGATCTAGTCCTATGGGTGGAGACCCCTCAGGGACAGACGGACCTAGTCCTATGGGAGGAGACCCTTCAGGGACAGACAGACCTAGTCCTATGGGTGGAGACCCCTCAGGGACAGACAGACCTAGTCCTATGGGTGGAGACCCCTCAGGGACAGACCTAGTCCTATGGGAGGAGACCCCTCAGGGACAGACAGACCTAGTCCTATGGGAGGAGACCCTTCAGGGACAGACGGACCTAGTCCTATGGGAGGAGACCCTTCAGGGACAGACAGACCTAGTCCTATGGGTGGAGACCCCTCAGGAACAGACAGATCTAGTCCTATGGGTGGAGACCCTCCAGGGACAGACATTTCTAGTCCTATGGGTGGAGACCCTTCAGGGATAGACGGACCGAGTCCTATGGGAGGAGACCCCTCAGGGACAGACAGATCTAGTCCTATGGGAGGAGACCCCTCAGGGACAGACAGATCTAGTCCTATGGGTGGAGACCCTTCAGGGACAGACAGACCTAGTCCTATGGGTGGAGACCCCTCAGGGACAGACAGACCTAGTCCTATGGGAGGAGACCCTTCAGGGACAGACAGACCTAGTCCTATGGGAGGAGACCCCTCAGGGACAGACAGACCTAGTCCTATGGGAGGAGACCCCTCAGGGACAGAGAGACCTAGTCCTATGGGAGGAGATCCCTCAGGGACAGAGAGACCTAGTCCTATGGGTGGAGACCCTTCAGGGACAGACAGATCTAGTCCTATGGGTGGAGACCCTCCAGGGACAGACAGACCTAGTCCTATGGGTGGAGACCCCCCAGGGACAGACAGATCTAGTCCTATGGGAGGAGACCCCCCAGGGACAGACAGATCTAGTCCTATGGGTGGAGACCCTCCAGGGACAGACAGACCTAGTCCTATGGGAGGAGACCCCTCAGGGACAGAGAGACCTAGTCCTATGGGTGGAGACCCTCCAGGGACAGACAGATCTAGTCCTATGGGAGGAGACCCCTCAGGGACAGAGAGACCTAGTCCTATGGGAGGAGATTCCTCAGGGACAGACAGATCTAGTCCTATGGGAGGAGACCCCCCAGGGACAGACAGATCTAGTCCTATGGGTGGAGACCCTCCAGGGACAGACAGATCTAGTCCTATGGGTGGAGACCCCCCAGGGACAGACAGATCTAGTCCTATGGGAGGAGACCCTTCAGGGACAGACAGACCTAGTCCTATGGGAGGAGACCCTTCAGGGACAGACAGACCTAGTCCTATGGGTGGAGACCCTCCAGGGACAGACAGATCTAGTCCTATGGGTGGAGACCCTTCAGGGACAGACAGACCTAGTCCTATGGGAGGAGACCCTTCAGGGACAGACAGACCTAGTCCTATGGGAGGAAACCCCTAAGGGACAGACGGACCTAGTCCTATGGGAGGAGACCCCTCAGGGATAGACGGACCTAGTCCTATTGGAGGATATACTTCAGGGACAGACGGACCTAGTCCTATGGGTGGAGACCCTCCAGGGACAGACAGATCTAGTCCTATGGGTGGAGACCCCTCAGGGACAGACAGACCTAGTCCTATGGGTGGAGACCCTTCAGGGACAGACAGACCTAGTCCTATGGTAGGAGACCCCTCAGGGATAGACGGACCTAGTCCTATGGGAGGAGACCCCTCAGGGACAGACAGATCTAGTCCTATGGGAGGAGACCCCTCAGGGACAGACAGATCTAGTCCTATGGGAGGAGACCCCTCAGGGACAGACAGATCTAGTCCTATGGGAGGAAACCACTAAGGGACAGACAGATCTAGTCCTATGGGTGGAGACCCCTCAGGGATAGGCGGATCTAGTCCTATGGGTGGAGACCCCTCAGGGACAGACAGATCTAGTCCTATGGGTGGAGACCCCTCAGGGACAGACAGATCTAGTCCTATGGGTGGAGACCCCTCAGGGACAGACAGACCTAGTCCTATGGGAGGAGACCCTTCAGGGACAGACAGATCTAGTCCTATGGGAGGAGACCCTTCTGGGACAGACAGATCTAGTCCTATGGGAGGAGACCCTTCAGGGACAGACAGATCTAGTCCTATGGGAGGAGACCCTTCAGGGACAGACGGACCTAGTCCTATGGGTGGAGACCCTTCAGGGACAGACAGATCTAGTCCTATGGGAGGAGACCGCTCAGGGACAGACAGACCTAGTCCTATGGGTGGAGACCCCCCAGGGACAGACAGATCTAGTCCTATGGGAGGAGACCCTTCAGGGACAGACAGACCTAGTCCTATGGGTGGAGACCCCTCAGGGACAGACAGACCTAGTCCTATGGGTGGAGACCCCTCAGGGACAGACAGACCTAGTCCTATGGGTGGAGACCCCTCAGGGACAGAGACCTAGTCCTATGGGAGGAGACCCCTCAGGGACAGACAGATCTAGTCCTATGGGAGGAGACCCCTCAGGGACAGACAGATCTAGTCCTATGGGAGGAAACCCCTAAGGGACAGACAGATCTAGTCCTATGGGTGGAGACCCCTCAGGGATAGGCGGATCTAGTCCTATGGGTGGAGACCCCTCAGGGACAGACAGATCTAGTCCTATGGGTGGAGACCCCTCAGGGACAGACAGATCTAGTCCTATGGGTGGAGACCCCTCAGGGATAGACAGATCTAGTCCTATGGGTGGAGACCCCTCAGGGACAGACAGACCTAGTCCTATGGGAGGAGACCCTTCAGGGACAGACAGATCTAGTCCTATGGGAGGAGACCCTTCTGGGACAGACAGATCTAGTCCTATGGGAGGAGACCCTTCAGGGACAGACAGATCTAGTCCTATGGGAGGAGACCCTTCAGGGACAGACGGACCTAGTCCTATGGGTGGAGACCCTTCAGGGACAGACAGATCTAGTCCTATGGGAGGAGACCGCTCAGGGACAGACAGACCTAGTCCTATGGGTGGAGACCCCCCAGGGACAGACAGATCTAGTCCTATGGGAGGAGACCCTTCAGGGACAGACAGACCTAGTCCTATGGGTGGAGACCCCTCAGGAACAGACAGACCTAGTCCTATGGGTGGAGACCCTTCAGGGACAGACAGATCTAGTCCTATGGGAGGAGACCCTTCAAGGATAGACAGACCTAGTCCTATGGGTGGAGACCCTTCAGGGACAGACAGATCTAGTCCTATGGGAGGAGACCCCTCAGGGACAGACAGACCTAGTCCTATGGGAGGAGACCCTTCAGGGACAGACAGACCTAGTCCTATGGGTGGAGACCCCTCAGGGACAGACAGACCTAGTCCTATGGGTGGAGACCCCTCAGGGACAGACAGATCTAGTCCTATGGGTGGAGACCCCTCAGGGACAGACAGATCTAGTCCTATGGGTGGAGACCCCTCAGGGACAGACAGATCTAGTCCTATGGGAGGAGACCCTTCAGGGACAGACGGACCTAGTCCTATGGGAGGAGACCCTTCAGGGACAGACGGACCTAGTCCTATGGGAGGAGACCCTTCAGGGACAGACGGACCTAGTCCTATGGGAGGAGACCCTTCAGGGACAGACAGACCTAGTCCTATGGGTGGAGACCCCTCAGGGACAGACAGATCTAGTCCTATTGGTGGAGACCCCTAAGGGACAGACAGACCTAGTCCTATGGGAGGAAACCCCTAAGGGACAGACAGACCTAGTCCTATGGGTGGAGACCCTTCAGGGACAGACAGATCTAGTCCTATGGGAGGAGACCCCTCAGGGACAGACAGACCTAGTCCTATGGGTGGAGACCCCCCAGGGACAGACAGACCTAGTCCTATGGGAGGAGACCCTTCAGGGACAGACAGACCTAGTCCTATGGGTGGAGACCCCTCAGGGACAGACAGACCTAGTCCTATGGGTGGAGACCCCTCAGGGACAGACAGACAGACCTAGTCCTATGGGTGGAGACCCCTCAGGAACAGACAGACCTAGTCCTATGGGTGGAGACCCTTCAGGGACAGACAGACCTAGTCCTATGGGTGGAGACCCTTCAGGGACAGACAGATCTAGTCCTATGGGAGGAGACCCTTCAGGGACAGACAGACCTAGTCCTATGGGTGGAGACCCCTCAGGGACAGACAGATCTAGTCCTATGAATGGAGACCCTCCAGGGACAGACAGATCTAGTCCTATGGGTGGAGACCCCTCAGGGACAGACAGATCTAGTCCTATGGGTGGAGACCCCTCAGGGACAGACAGATCTAGTCCTATGAATGGAGACCCTCCAGGGACAGACAGATCTAGTCCTATGGGAGGAGACCCCTCAGGGACAGACAGACAGACCTAGTCCTATGGGTGGAGACCCCTCAGGGACAGACAGACCTAGTCCTATGGGTGGAGACCCCTCAGGGACAGACAGACCTAGTCCTATGGGAGGAGACCCCTCAGGGATAGGCGGACCTAGTCCTATGGGTGGAGACCCCTCAGGGATAGGCGGACCTAGTCCTATGGGAGGAGACCCCTCAGGGATAGGCGGACCTAGTCCTATGGGAGGAGACCCCTCAGGGACAGACAGATCTAGTCCTATGGGAGGAGACCCCTCAGGGACAGACAGATCTAGTCCTATGGGAGGAGACCCTTCAGGGACAGACAAACCTAGTCCTATGGGAGGAGACCCCTCAGGGACAGACAGATCTAGTCCTATGGGTGGAGACCCTTCAGGGACAGAGACCTAGTCCTATGGGAGGAGACCCCTCAGGGACAGACAGACCTAGTCCTATGGGAGGAGACCCCTCAGGGACAGACAGACCTAGTCCTATGGGAGGAGACCCCTCAGGGACAGACAGATCTAGTCCTATGGGTGGAGACCCCTCAGGGATAGACGGACCTAGTCCTATGGGTGGAGACCCCTCAGGGACAGACAGATCTAGTCCTATGGGAGGAAACCCCTAAGGGACAGACAGACCTAGTCCTATGGGAGGAAACCCCTAAGGGACAGACAGACCTAGTCCTATGGGAGGAGACCCTTCAGGGACAGACAGACCTAGTCCTATGGGAGGAGACCCCTCAGGGAGGGACAGACCTAGTCCTATGGGAGGAGACCCTTCAGGGGTAGGCGGATCTAGTCCTATGGGAGGAGACCCTTCAGGGATAGACAGACCTAGTCCTATGGGAGGAGACCCTTCAGGGACAGACAGACCTAGTCCTATGGGAGGAGACCCTTCAGGGACAGACAGACCTAGTCCTATGGGTGGAGACCCTTCAGGGACAGACAGACCTAGTCCTATGGGTGGAGACCCTTCAGGGGTAGGCGGATCTAGTCCTATGGGTGGAGACCCCTCAGGGACAGACAGACCTAGTCCTATGGGTGGAGACCCCTCAGGGACAGACAGACCTAGTCCTATGGCAGGAGACCTCAGGGACAGACAGACCTAGTCCTATGGGTGGAGACCCCTCAGGGACAGACAGATCTAGTCCTATGGGTGGAGACCCCTCAGGGACAGACAGACCTAGTCCTATGGGTGGAGACCCCTCAGGGACAGACAGACCTAGTCCTATGGCAGGAGACCCCTCAGGGACAGACAGATCTAGTCCTATGGGAGGAGACCCCTCAGAGACAGACAGACCTAGTCCTATGGGAGGAGACCCTTCAGGGATAGACAGACCTAGTCCTATGGGAGGAGACCCTTCAGGGACAGACAGATCTAGTCCTATGGGAGGAGACCCTTCAGGGACAGACAGATCTAGTCCTATGGGAGGAGACCCTTCAGGGACAGACAGATCTAGTCCTATGGGAGGAGACCCTTCAGGGACAGACGGACCTAGTCCTATGGGAGGAGACCCTTCAGGGACAGACAGACCTAGTCCTATGGGAGGAGACCCTTCAGGGATAGTCTGACCTAGTCCTATGGGTGGAGACCCCTCAGGGATAGACGGACCTAGTCCTATGGGTGGAGACCCTTCAGGGATAGTCTGACCTAGTCCTATGGGTGGAGACCCCTCAGGGATAGACGGACCTAGTCCTATGGGAGGAGACCCTTCAGGGATAGATGGACCTAGTCCTATGGGTGGGGACCCTTCAGGGACAGACAGATCTAGTCCTATTGGAGGAGACACTGCAGGGACAGACGGACCTAGTCCTATGGGTGGAGACCCTTCAGGGACAGACAGACCTAGTCCTATGGGTGGAGACCCTTCAGGGATAGACGGACCTAGTCCTATGGGTGGAGACCCTTCAGGGATAGATGGACCTAGTCCTATGGGTGGAGACCCTTCAGGGATAGACGGACCTAGTCCTATGGGTGGAGACCCCTCAGGGACAGACAGACCTAGTCCTATGGGAGGAGACCCTTCAGGCATAGACAGACCTAGTCCTATGAGTGGAGACCCTTCAGGGATAGACGGACCTAGTCCTATGGGAGGAGACCACTCAGGGATAGACGGACCTAGTCCTATGGGTGGAGACCCTTCAGGGACAGACAGACCTAGTCCTATGGGAGGAGACCCCTCAGGGACAGACAGACCTAGTCCTATGAGTGGAGACCCTTCAGGGATAGACGGACCTAGTCCTATGGGTGGAGACCCTTCAGGGATAGACGGACCTAGTCCTATGGGAGGAGACCCCTCAGGGATAGGCGGACCTAGTCCTATGGGAGGAGACCCTTTAGGGATAGGCGGACCTAGTCCTATGGGTGGAGACCCCTCAGGGACAGACAGATCTAGTCCTATGGGAGGAGACCCCTCAGGGACAGACAGATCTAGTCCTATGGGAGGAGACCCTTCAGGGACAGACAGACCTAGTCCTATGGGAGGAGACCCCTCAGGGACAGACAGATCTAGTCCTATGGGTGGAGACCCTTCAGGGACAGAGACCTAGTCCTATGGGAGGAGACCCCTCAGGGACAGACAGACCTAGTCCTATGGGAGGAGACCCCTCAGGGACAGACAGACCTAGTCCTATGGGAGGAGACCCCTTAGGGACAGACAGATCTAGTCCTATGGGTGGAGACCCCTCAGGGATAGACGGACCTAGTCCTATGGGTGGAGACCCCTCAGGGACAGACAGATCTAGTCCTATGGGAGGAAACCCCTAAGGGACAGACAGACCTAGTCCTATGGGAGGAAACCCCTAAGGGACAGACAGACCTAGTCCTATGGGAGGAGACCCTTCAGGGACAGACAGACCTAGTCCTATGGGAGGAGACCCTTCAGGGGTAGGCGGATCTAGTCCTATGGGAGGAGACCCTTCAGGGATAGACAGACCTAGTCCTATGGGAGGAGACCCTTCAGGGACAGACAGACCTAGTCCTATGGGAGGAGACCCTTCAGGGACAGACCTAGTCCTATGGGTGGAGACCCTTCAGGGGTAGGCGGATCTAGTCCTATGGGTGGAGACCCCTCAGGGACAGACAGACCTAGTCCTATGGGAGGAGACCCTTCAGGGACAGACAGACCTAGTCCTATGGGTGGAGACCCTCCAGGGACAGACAGACCTAGTCCTATGGGAGGAGACCCTCCAGGGACAGACAGACCTAGTCCTATGGGAGGAGACCCTCCAGGGACAGACAGATCTAGTCCTATGGGTGGAGACCCCCCAGGGACAGACAGATCTAGTCCTATGGGAGGAGACCCCCCAGGGACAGACAGATCTAGTCCTATGGGAGGAGACCCCCCAGGGACAGACAGATCTAGTCCTATGGGTGGAGACCCTCCAGGGACAGACAGATCTAGTCCTATGGGTGGAGACCCCCCAGGGACAGACAGATCTAGTCCTATGGGAGGAGACCCTTCAGGGACAGACAGACCTAGTCCTATGGGAGGAGACCCTTCAGGGACAGACAGATCTAGTCCTATGGGTGGAGACCCCTCAGGGACAGACAGACCTAGTCCTATGGGAGGAGACCCCTCAGGGACAGACAGACCTAGTCCTATGGGAGGAGACCCTTCAGGGACAGACAGACCTAGTCCTATGGGTGGAGACCCCTCAGGGACAGACAGACCTAGTCCTATGGGAGGAGACCCTTCAGGGGTAGGCGGATCTAGTCCTATGGGTGGAGACCCCTCAGGGAAAGACAGACCTAGTCCTATGGGTGGAAACCCCTCAGGGACAGACAGACCTAGTCCTATGGGAGGAGACCCTTCAGGGATAGACAGACCTAGTCCTATGGGAGGGGACCCTTCAGGGATAGACAGACCTAGTCCTATGGGAGGAGACCCTTCAGGGATAGACAGACCTAGTCCTATGGGAGGAGACCCTTCAGGGATAGACAGACCTAGTCCTATGGGAGGAGACCCTTCAGGGAGAGACAGACCTAGTCCTATGGGAGGAGACCCTTCAGGGAGAGACAGACCTAGTCCTATGGGAAGAGACCCTTCAGGGATAGACAGACCTAGTCCTATGGGAGGAGACCCCTCAGGGACAGACAGATCTAGTCCTATGGGAGGAGACCCCTCAGGGACAGACAGATCTAGTCCTATGGGAGGAGACCCCTCAGGGACAGACAGATCTAGTCCTATGGGAGGAGACCCCTCAGGGACAGACGGGCCTAGTCCTATGGGAGGAGACCCTTCAGGGACAGACGGACCTAGTCTTATGGGAGGAGACCCTCAGGGACAGACAGACCTAGTCCTATGGGAGGAGACCCCTCAGGGACAGACAGACCTAGTCCTATGGGTGGAGACCCTTCAGGGACAGACAGACTTAGTCCTATGGGTGGAGACCCTTCAGGGGTAGGCGGATCCAGTCCTATGGGTGGAGACCCCTTAGGGACAGACAGACCTAGTCCTATGGGAGGAGACCCTTCAGGGGTAGGCGGATCTAGTCCTATGGGAGGAGACCCTTCAGGGGTAGGCGGATCTAGTCCTATGGGAGGAGACCCTTCAGGGACAGACAGACCTAGTCCTATGGGTGGAGACCCTTCAGGGACAGACAGATCTAGTCCTATGGGTGGAGACCCCTCAGGGACAGACAGACCTAGTCCTATGGGTGGAGACCCCTCAGGGACAGACAGACCTAGTCCTATGGGTGGAGACCCCTCAGGGACAGACAGATCTAGTCCTATGGGAGGAGACCCCTCAGGGACAGACAGATCTAGTCCTATGGGAGGAGACCCTTCAGGGACAGACAGACCTAGTCCTATGGGAGGAGACCCCTCAGGGACAGACAGATCTAGTCCTATGGGTGGAGACCCTTCAGGGACAGAGACCTAGTCCTATGGGAGGAGACCCCTCAGGGACAGACAGACCTAGTCCTATGGGAGGAGACCCCTCAGGGACAGACAGACCTAGTCCTATGGGAGGAGACCCCTTAGGGACAGACAGATCTAGTCCTATGGGTGGAGACCCCTCAGGGATAGACGGACCTAGTCCTATGGGTGGAGACCCCTCAGGGACAGACAGATCTAGTCCTATGGGAGGAAACCCCTAAGGGACAGACAGACCTAGTCCTATGGGAGGAAACCCCTAAGGGACAGACAGACCTAGTCCTATGGGAGGAGACCCTTCAGGGACAGACAGACCTAGTCCTATGGGAGGAGACCCTTCAGGGGTAGGCGGATCTAGTCCTATGGGAGGAGACCCTTCAGGGATAGACAGACCTAGTCCTATGGGAGGAGACCCTTCAGGGACAGACAGACCTAGTCCTATGGGAGGAGACCCTTCAGGGACAGACCTAGTCCTATGGGTGGAGACCCTTCAGGGGTAGGCGGATCTAGTCCTATGGGTGGAGACCCCTCAGGGACAGACAGACCTAGTCCTATGGGAGGAGACCCTTCAGGGACAGACAGACCTAGTCCTATGGGTGGAGACCCTCCAGGGACAGACAGACCTAGTCCTATGGGAGGAGACCCTCCAGGGACAGACAGACCTAGTCCTATGGGAGGAGACCCTCCAGGGACAGACAGATCTAGTCCTATGGGTGGAGACCCCCCAGGGACAGACAGATCTAGTCCTATGGGAGGAGACCCCCCAGGGACAGACAGATCTAGTCCTATGGGAGGAGACCCCCCAGGGACAGACAGATCTAGTCCTATGGGTGGAGACCCTCCAGGGACAGACAGATCTAGTCCTATGGGTGGAGACCCCCCAGGGACAGACAGATCTAGTCCTATGGGAGGAGACCCTTCAGGGACAGACAGACCTAGTCCTATGGGAGGAGACCCTTCAGGGACAGACAGATCTAGTCCTATGGGTGGAGACCCCTCAGGGACAGACAGACCTAGTCCTATGGGAGGAGACCCCTCAGGGACAGACAGACCTAGTCCTATGGGAGGAGACCCTTCAGGGACAGACAGACCTAGTCCTATGGGTGGAGACCCCTCAGGGACAGACAGACCTAGTCCTATGGGAGGAGACCCTTCAGGGGTAGGCGGATCTAGTCCTATGGGTGGAGACCCCTCAGGGAAAGACAGACCTAGTCCTATGGGTGGAAACCCCTCAGGGACAGACAGACCTAGTCCTATGGGAGGAGACCCTTCAGGGATAGACAGACCTAGTCCTATGGGAGGGGACCCTTCAGGGATAGACAGACCTAGTCCTATGGGAGGAGACCCTTCAGGGATAGACAGACCTAGTCCTATGGGAGGAGACCCTTCAGGGATAGACAGACCTAGTCCTATGGGAGGAGACCCTTCAGGGAGAGACAGACCTAGTCCTATGGGAGGAGACCCTTCAGGGAGAGACAGACCTAGTCCTATGGGAAGAGACCCTTCAGGGATAGACAGACCTAGTCCTATGGGAGGAGACCCCTCAGGGACAGACAGATCTAGTCCTATGGGAGGAGACCCCTCAGGGACAGACAGATCTAGTCCTATGGGAGGAGACCCCTCAGGGACAGACAGATCTAGTCCTATGGGAGGAGACCCCTCAGGGACAGACGGGCCTAGTCCTATGGGAGGAGACCCTTCAGGGACAGACGGGCCTAGTCTTATGGGAGGAGACCCCTCAGGGACAGACAGACCTAGTCCTATGGGAGGAGACCCCTCAGGGACAGACAGACCTAGTCCTATGGGTGGAGACCCTTCAGGGACAGACAGACTTAGTCCTATGGGTGGAGACCCTTCAGGGGTAGGCGGATCCAGTCCTATGGGTGGAGACCCCTTAGGGACAGACAGACCTAGTCCTATGGGAGGAGACCCTTCAGGGGTAGGCGGATCTAGTCCTATGGGAGGAGACCCTTCAGGGGTAGGCGGATCTAGTCCTATGGGAGGAGACCCTTCAGGGACAGACAGACCTAGTCCTATGGGTGGAGACCCTTCAGGGACAGACAGATCTAGTCCTATGGGTGGAGACCCCTCAGGGACAGACAGACCTAGTCCTATGGGTGGAGACCCCTCAGGGACAGACAGACCTAGTCCTATGGGTGGAGACCCCTCAGGGACAGACAGACCTAGTCCTATGGGTGGAGACCCCTCAGGGACAGACAGACCTAGTCCTATGGGTGGAGACCCCTCAGGGACAGACAGACCTAGTCCTATGGCAGGAGACCTCAGGGACAGACAGACCTAGTCCTATGGGTGGAGACCCCTCAGGGACAGACAGATCTAGTCCTATGGGTGGAGACCCCTCAGGGACAGACAGATCTAGTCCTATGGGTGGAGACCCCTCAGGGACAGACAGACCTAGTCCTATGGGTGGAGACCCCTCAGGAACAGACAGACCTAGTCCTATGGGTGGAGACCCCTCAGGAACAGACAGACCTAGTCCTATGGGTGGAGACCCTTCAGGGACAGACAGACCTAGTCCTATGGGTGGAGACCCTTCAGGGACAGACAGACCTAGTCCTATGGGAGGAGACCCCTCAGGGACAGACAGATCTAGTCCTATGGGAGGAGACCCCTCAGAGACAGACAGACCTAGTCCTATGGGAGGAGACCCTTCAGGGACAGACAGATCTAGTCCTATGGGAGGAGACCCCTCAGGGACAGACAGATCTAGTCCTATGGGAGGAGACCCCTCAGGGACAGACAGATCTAGTCCTATGGGAGGAGACCCCTCAGGGACAGACAGATCTAGTCCTATGGGAGGAGACCCCTCAGGGACAGACAGATCTAGTCCTATGGGAGGAGACCCCTCAGGGACAGACAGATCTAGTCCTATGGGAGGAGACCCCTCAGAGACAGACAGACCTAGTCCTATGGGAGGAGACCCTTCAGGGACAGACAGATCTAGTCCTATGGGAGGAGACCCCTCAGGGACAGACAGATCTAGTCCTATGGAAGGAGACCCCTCAGGGACAGACAGATCTAGTCCTATGGGAGGAGACCCTTCAGGGACAGACAGACCTAGTCCTATGGGTGGAGACCCCTCAGGGACAGACAGACCTAGTCCTATGGGAGGAGACCCTTCAGGGGTAGGCGGATCTAGTCCTATGGGAGGAGACCCTTCAGGGATAGACAGACCTAGTCCTATGGGAGGAGACCCTTCAGGGAGAGACAGACCTAGTCCTATGGGAGGAGACCCTTCAGGGAGAGACAGACCTAGTCCTATGGGAGGAGACCCTTCAGGGAGAGACAGACCTAGTCCTATGGGAGGAGACCCTTCAGGGAGAGACAGACCTAGTCCTATGGGAGGAGACCCTTCAGGGAGAGACAGACCTAGTCCTATGGGAGGAGACCCTTCAGGGAGAGACAGACCTAGTCCTATGGGAAGAGACCCTTCAGGGATAGACAGACCTAGTCCTATGGGAGGAGACCCTTCAGGGATAGACAGACCTAGTCCTATGGGTGGAGACCCTTCAGAGATAGACAGACCTAGTCCTATGGGAGGAGACCCTTCAGGGACTGACAGACCTAGTCCTATGGGTGGAGACCCTTCAGGGGTAGGCGGATCTAGTCCTATGGGTGGAGACCCTTCAGGGATAGACGGACCGAGTCCTATGGGAGGAGACCCCTCAGGGACAGACAGATCTAGTCCTATGGGAGGAGACCCCTCAGGGACAGACAGATCTAGTCCTATGGGTGGAGACCCTCCAGGGACAGACAGATCTAGTCCTATGGGAGGAGACCCCTCAGGGACAGACAGATCTAGTCCTATGGGTGGAGACCCTCCAGGGACAGACAGATCTAGTCCTATGGGAGGAGACCCTTCAGGGACAGACAGACCTAGTCCTATGGGAGGAGACCCTTCAGGGACAGACAGACCTAGTCCTATGGGAGGAGACCCTTCAGGGGTAGGCGGATCTAGTCCTATGGGAGGAGACCCTTCAGGGATAGACAGACCTAGTCCTATGGGAGGAGACCCTTCAGGGACAGACAGACCTAGTCCTATGGGAGGAGACCCTTCAGGGACAGACCTAGTCCTATGGGTGGAGACCCTTCAGGGGTAGGCGGATCTAGTCCTATGGGTGGAGACCCCTCAGGGACAGACAGACCTAGTCCTATGGGAGGAGACCCTTCAGGGACAGACAGACCTAGTCCTATGGGTGGAGACCCTCCAGGGACAGACAGACCTAGTCCTATGGGAGGAGACCCTCCAGGGACAGACAGACCTAGTCCTATGGGAGGAGACCCTCCAGGGACAGACAGATCTAGTCCTATGGGTGGAGACCCCCCAGGGACAGACAGATCTAGTCCTATGGGAGGAGACCCCCCAGGGACAGACAGATCTAGTCCTATGGGAGGAGACCCCCCAGGGACAGACAGATCTAGTCCTATGGGTGGAGACCCTCCAGGGACAGACAGATCTAGTCCTATGGGTGGAGACCCCCCAGGGACAGACAGATCTAGTCCTATGGGAGGAGACCCTTCAGGGACAGACAGACCTAGTCCTATGGGAGGAGACCCTTCAGGTACAGACAGATCTAGTCCTATGGGTGGAGACCCCTCAGGGACAGACAGACCTAGTCCTATGGGAGGAGACCCCTCAGGGACAGACAGACCTAGTCCTATGGGAGGAGACCCCTCAGGGACAGACAGACCTAGTCCTATGGGAGGAGACCCTTCAGGGACAGACAGACCTAGTCCTATGGGTGGAGACCCCTCAGGGACAGACAGACCTAGTCCTATGGGAGGAGACCCTTCAGGGGTAGGCGGATCTAGTCCTATGGGTGGAGACCCCTCAGGGAAAGACAGACCTAGTCCTATGGGTGGAAACCCCTCAGGGACAGACAGACCTAGTCCTATGGGAGGAGACCCTTCAGGGATAGACAGACCTAGTCCTATGGGAGGGGACCCTTCAGGGATAGACAGACCTAGTCCTATGGGAGGAGACCCTTCAGGGATAGACAGACCTAGTCCTATGGGAGGAGACCCTTCAGGGATAGACAGACCTAGTCCTATGGGAGGAGACCCTTCAGGGAGAGACAGACCTAGTCCTATGGGAGGAGACCCTTCAGGGAGAGACAGACCTAGTCCTATGGGAAGAGACCCTTCAGGGATAGACAGACCTAGTCCTATGGGAGGAGACCCCTCAGGGACAGACAGACCTAGTCCTATGGGAGGAGACCCTTCAGGGACTGACAGACCTAGTCCTATGGGTGGAGACCCTTCAGGGGTAGGCGGATCTAGTCCTATGGGTGGAGACCCCTCAGGGACAGACAGACCTAGTCCTATGGGTGGAGACCCCTCAGGGACAGACAGACCTAGTCCTATGGGAGGAGACCCTTCAGGGACAGACAGACCTAGTCCTATGGGAGGAGACCCCTCAGGGACAGACAGATCTAGTCCTATGGGAGGAGACCCCTCAGGGACAGACAGATCTAGTCCTATGGGAGGAGACCCCTCAGGGACAGACAGATCTAGTCCTATGGGAGGAGACCCCTCAGGGACAGACAGATCTAGTCCTATGGGAGGAGACCCCTCAGGGACAGACGGGCCTAGTCCTATGGGAGGAGACCCTTCAGGGACAGACGGACCTAGTCTTATGGGAGGAGACCCCTCAGGGACAGACAGACCTAGTCCTATGGGAGGAGACCCCTCAGGGACAGACAGACCTAGTCCTATGGGTGGAGAACCTTCAGGGACAGACAGACTTAGTCCTATGGGTGGAGACCCTTCAGGGGTAGGCGGATCCAGTCCTATGGGTGGAGACCCCTTAGGGACAGACAGACCTAGTCCTATGGGAGGAGACCCTTCAGGGGTAGGCGGATCTAGTCCTATGGGAGGAGACCCTTCAGGGGTAGGCGGATCTAGTCCTATGGGAGGAGACCCTTCAGGGGTAGGCGGATCTAGTCCTATGGGAGGAGACCCTTCAGGGGTAGGCGGATCTAGTCCTATGGGAGGAGACCCTTCAGGGACAGACAGACCTAGTCCTATGGGTGGAGACCCTTCAGGGACAGACAGATCTAGTCCTATGGCAGGAGACCTCAGGGACAGACAGACCTAGTCCTATGGGTGGAGACCCTTCAGGGGTAGGCGGATCTAGTCCTATGGGTGGAGACCCCTCAGGGACAGACAGACCTAGTCCTATGGGTGGAGACCCCTCAGGGACAGACAGACCTAGTCCTATGGGTGGAGACCCCTCAGGGACAGACAGACCTAGTCCTATGGGTGGAGACCCCTCAGGGACAGACAGACCTAGTCCTATGGCAGGAGACCTCAGGGACAGACAGACCTAGTCCTATGGGTGGAGACCCCTCAGGGACAGACAGATCTAGTCCTATGGGTGGAGACCCCTCAGGGACAGACAGATCTAGTCCTATGGGTGGAGACCCCTCAGGGACAGACAGACCTAGTCCTATGGGTGGAGACCCCTCAGGGACAGACAGACCTAGTCCTATGGGTGGAGACCCCTCAGGAACAGACAGACCTAGTCCTATGGGTGGAGACCCTTCAGGGACAGACAGACCTAGTCCTATGGGTGGAGACCCTTCAGGGACAGACAGACCTAGTCCTATGGGAGGAGACCCCTCAGGGACAGACAGATCTAGTCCTATGGGAGGAGACCCCTCAGAGACAGACAGACCTAGTCCTATGGGAGGAGACCCTTCAGGGACAGACAGATCTAGTCCTATGGGAGGAGACCCCTCAGGGACAGACAGATCTAGTCCTATGGGAGGAGACCCCTCAGGGACAGACAGATCTAGTCCTATGGGAGGAGACCCCTCAGGGACAGACAGATCTAGTCCTATGGGAGGAGACCCCTCAGGGACAGACAGATCTAGTCCTATGGGAGGAGACCCCTCAGGGACAGACAGATCTAGTCCTATGGGAGGAGACCCCTCAGAGACAGACAGACCTAGTCCTATGGGAGGAGACCCTTCAGGGACAGACAGATCTAGTCCTATGGGAGGAGACCCCTCAGGGACAGACAGATCTAGTCCTATGGGAGGAGACCCCTCAGGGACAGACAGATCTAGTCCTATGGGAGGAGACCCTTCAGGGACAGACAGACCTAGTCCTATGGGTGGAGACCCCTCAGGGACAGACAGACCTAGTCCTATGGGAGGAGACCCTTCAGGGGTAGGCGGATCTAGTCCTATGGGAGGAGACCCCTCAGGGACAGACAGATCTAGTCCTATGGGTGGAGACCCCTCAGGGACAGACAGACCTAGTCCTATGGGAGGAGACCCTTCAGGGGTAGGCGGATCTAGTCCTATGGGAGGAGACCCTTCAGGGATAGACAGACCTAGTCCTATGGGAGGAGACCCTTCAGGGAGAGACAGACCTAGTCCTATGGGAGGAGACCCTTCAGGGAGAGACAGACCTAGTCCTATGGGAGGAGACCCTTCAGGGAGAGACAGACCTAGTCCTATGGGAGGAGACCCTTCAGGGAGAGACAGACCTAGTCCTATGGGAGGAGACCCTTCAGGGAGAGACAGACCTAGTCCTATGGGAAGAGACCCTTCAGGGATAGACAGACCTAGTCCTATGGGAGGAGACCCTTCAGGGATAGACAGACCTAGTCCTATGGGTGGAGACCCTTCAGAGATAGACAGACCTAGTCCTATGGGAGGAGACCCTTCAGGGACTGACAGACCTAGTCCTATGGGTGGAGACCCTTCAGGGGTAGGCGGATCTAGTCCTATGGGTGGAGACCCTTCAGGGATAGACGGACCGAGTCCTATGGGAGGAGACCCCTCAGGGACAGACAGATCTAGTCCTATGGGAGGAGACCCCTCAGGGACAGACAGATCTAGTCCTATGGGTGGAGACCCTCCAGGGACAGACAGATCTAGTCCTATGGGTGGAGACCCTCCAGGGACAGACAGACCTAGTCCTATGGGAGGAGACCCTTCAGGGACAGACAGACCTAGTCCTATGGGAGGAGACCCCTCAGGGACAGACAGACCTAGTCCTATGGGAGGAGACCCCTCAGGGACAGACAGACCTAGTCCTATGGGTGGAGACCCTCCAGGGACAGACAGACCTATTCCTATGGGAGGAGACCCTCCAGGGACAGACAGATCTAGTCCTATGGGTGGAGACCCCCCAGGGACAGACAGATCTAGTCCTATGGGAGGAGACCCCCCAGGGACAGACAGATCTAGTCCTATGGGAGGAGACCCCTCAGGGACAGACAGACCTAGTCCTATGGGTGGAGACCCCTCAGGGACAGACAGATCTAGTCCTATGGGTGGAGACCCTCCGGGGACAGACAGACCTAGTCCTATGGGTGGAGACCCTCCGGGGACAGACAGACCTAGTCCTATGGGAGGAGACCCCTCAGGGACAGACAGACCTAGTCCTATGGGAGGAGACCCCTCAGGGACAGACAGACCTAGTCCTATGGGAGGAGACCCCTCAGGGACAGACAGACCTAGTCCTATGGGAGGAGACCCCTCAGGGACAGACAGACCTAGTCCTATGGGTGGAGACCCCCCAGGGACAGACAGATCTAGTCCTATGGGAGGAGACCCTTCAGGGACAGACAGACCTAGTCCTATGGGTGGAGACCCCTCAGGGACAGACAGACCTAGTCCTATGGGTGGAGACCCCTCAGGGACTGACAGACCTAGTCCTATGGGTGGAGACCCCTCAGGGGTAGGCGGATCTAGTCCTATGGGTGGAGACCCTCAGGGACAGACAGACCTAGTCCTATGGGAGGAGACCCCTCAGGGACAGACGGACCTAGTCCTATGGGAGGAGACCCCTCAGGGACAGACGGACCTAGTCCTATGGGAGGAGACCCCTCAGGGACAGACAGACCTAGTCCTATGGGTGGAGACCCTTCAGGGACAGACAGACCTAGTCCTATGGGTGGAGACCCCTTCAGGGACAGACAGACCTAGTCCTATGGGTGGAGACCCCTCAGGGACAGACAGACCTAGTCCTATGGGAGGAGAACCTCCAGGGACAGACAGACCTAGTCCTATGGGAGGAGACCCTTCAGGGACAGACAGACCTAGTACTATGGGAGGAGACCCCTCAGGGACAAACAGACCTAGTCCTATGGGTGGAGACCCCCTCAGGGACAGACAGACCTAGTCCTATGGGTGGAGACCCTCCAGGGACAGACAGACCTAGTCCTATGGGAGGAGACCCTTCAGGGACAGACAGACCTAGTCCTATGGGTGGAGACCCTCCAGGGACAGACAGACCTAGTCCTATGGGTGGAGACCCTCCAGGGACAGACAGACCTAGTCCTATGGGAGGAGACCCTTCAGGGACAAACAGACCTAGTCCTATGGGTGGAGACCCCCTCAGGGACAGACAGACCTAGTCCTATGGGTGGAGACCCTCCAGGGACAGACAGACCTAGTCCTATGGGAGGAGACCCTTCAGGGACAGACAGACCTAGTCCTATGGGTGGAGACCCCTCAGGGACAGACAGATCTAGTCCTATGGGTGGAGACCCCTCAGGGACAGACAGATCTAGTCCTATGGGAGGAGACCCTCCGGGGACAGACAGATCTAGTCCTATGGGAGGAGACCCCCCAGGGACAGACAGATCTAGTCCTATGGGAGGAGACCCCCCAGGGACAGACAGATCTAGTCCTATGGGTGGAGACCCTCCAGGGACAGACAGATCTAGTCCTATGGGTGGAGACCCCCCAGGGACAGACAGATCTAGTCCTATGGGAGGAGACCCTTCAGGGACAGACAGACCTAGTCCTATGGGAGGAGACCCTTCAGGGACAGACAGACCTAGTCCTATGGGAGGAGACCCTTCAGGGACAGACGGATCTAGTCCTATGGGTGGAGACCCTCCAGGGACAGACATTTCTAGTCCTATGGGTGGAGACCCTTCAGGGATAGACGGACCGAGTCCTATGGGAGGAGACCCCTCAGGGACAGACAGATCTAGTCCTATGGGTGGAGACCCCTCAGGAACAGACAGATCTAGTCCTATGGGTGGAGACCCTCCAGTGACAGACATTTCTAGTCCTATGGGTGGAGACCCTTCAGGGATAGACGGACCGAGTCCTATGGGAGGAGACCCCTCAGGGACAGACAGATCTAGTCCTATGGGTGGAGACCCTCCAGGGACAGACAGATCTAGTCCTATGGGTGGAGACCCTCCAGGGACAGACAGACCTAGTCCTATGGGAGGAGACCCTTCAGGGACAGACAGACCTAGTCCTATGGGAGGAGACCCCTCAGGGACAGACAGACCTAGTCCTATGGGAGGAGACCCCTCAGGGACAGACAGATCTAGTCCTATGGGAGGAGACCCCTCAGGAACAGACAGACCTAGTCCTATGGGAGGAGACCCTTCAGGGACAGACAGACCTAGTCCTATGGGTGGAGACCCCTCAGGGACAGACAGACCTAGTCCTATGGGTGGAGACCCCTCAGGGACAGACAGACCTAGTCCTATGGGAGGAGACCCTTCAGGGGTAGGCGGATCTAGTCCTATGGGTGGAGACCCCCCAGGGACAGACAGATCTAGTCCTATGGGAGGAGACCCTTCAGGGACAGACAGACCTAGTCCTATGGGAGGAGACCCTTCAGGGAGAGACAGACCTAGTCCTATGGGAGGAGACCCTTCAGGGACAGACAGACCTAGTCCTATGGGAAGAGACCCTTCAGGGATAGACAGACCTAGTCCTATGGGAGGAGACCCTTCAGGGGTAGGCGGATCTAGTCCTATGGGTGGAGACCCCTCAGGGACAGACAGACCTAGTCCTATGGGTGGAGACCCCTCAGGGACAGACCTAGTCCTATGGGAGGAGACCCCTCAGGGACAGACAGACCTAGTCCTATGGGAGGAGACCCCTCAGGGACAGACAGACCTAGTCCTATGGGTGGAGACCCTTCAGGGACAGACGGACCTAGTCCTATGGGAGGAGACCCTTCAGGGACAGACAGACCTAGTCCTATGGGTGGAGACCCCTCAGGGACAGACAGACCTAGTCCTATGGGTGGAGACCCCTCAGGGACAGACCTAGTCCTATGGGAGGAGACCCCTCAGGGACAGACAGACCTAGTCCTATGGGAGGAGACCCTTCAGGGACAGACGGACCTAGTCCTATGGGAGGAGACCCTTCAGGGACAGACAGACCTAGTCCTATGGGTGGAGACCCCTCAGGAACAGACAGATCTAGTCCTATGGGTGGAGACCCTCCAGGGACAGACAGATCTAGTCCTATGGGTGGAGACCCTTCAGGGATAGACGGACCGAGTCCTATGGGAGGAGACCCCTCAGGGACAGACAGATCTAGTCCTATGGGAGGAGACCCCTCAGGGACAGACAGATCTAGTCCTATGGGTGGAGACCCTCCAGGGACAGACAGATCTAGTCCTATGGGTGGAGACCCTCCAGGGACAGACAGACCTAGTCCTATGGGAGGAGACCCTTCAGGGACAGACAGACCTAGTCCTATGGGAGGAGACCCCTCAGGGACAGACAGACCTAGTCCTATGGGAGGAGACCCCTCAGGGACAGACAGACCTAGTCCTATGGGAGGAGATCCCTCAGGGACAGAGAGACCTAGTCCTATGGGTGGAGACCCTTCAGGGACAGACAGACCTAGTCCTATGGGTGGAGACCCTCCAGGGACAGACAGACCTAGTCCTATGGGAGGAGACCCTCCAGGGACAGACAGATCTAGTCCTATGGGTGGAGACTCCCCAGGGACAGACAGATCTAGTCCTATGGGAGGAGACCCCCCAGGGACAGACAGATCTAGTCCTATGGGAGGAGACCCTCCAGGGACAGACAGACCTAGTCCTATGGGAGGAGGCCCCCCAGGGACAGACAGATCTAGTCCTATGGGTGGAGACCCTCCAGGGACAGACAGACCTAGTCCTATGGGAGGAGACCCTTCAGGGACAGACGGACCTAGTCCTACGGGAGGAGACCCTTCAGGAACAGACAGATCTAGTCCTATGGGTGGAGACCCCTCAGGGACAGACGGACCTAGTCCTATGGGAGGAGACCCTTCAGGGACAGACGGACCTAGTCCTATGGGTGGAGACCCCTCAGGGATAGACGGACCTAGTCCTATTGGAGGATATACTTCAGGGACAGACGGACCTAGTCCTATGGGTGGAGACCCTTCAGGGACAGACAGACCTAGTCCTATGGGTGGAGACCCTTCAGGGACAGACAGACCTAGTCCTATGGGAGGAGACCCTTCAGGGACAGACGGACCTAGTCCTACGGGAGGAGACCCTTCAGGGACAGACAGACCTAGTCCTATGGGAGGAGACCCTTCAGGGACAGACGGACCTAGTCCTACGGGAGGAGACCCTTCAGGGACAGACGGATCTAGTCCTATGGGTGGAGACCCCTCAGGGACAGACGGACCTAGTCCTATGGGAGGAGACCCTTCAGGGACAGACGGACCTAGTCCTATGGGTGGAGACCCCTCAGGGATAGACGGACCTAGTCCTATTGGAGGATATACTTCAGGGACAGACGGACCTAGTCCTATGGGTGGAGACCCTTCAGGGACAGACAGACCTAGTCCTATGGGTGGAGACCCTTCAGGGACAGACAGACCTAGTCCTATGCGAGTAGACCACTCAGGGATAGACAGACCTAGTCCTATGGGTGGAGACCCCTCAGGGACAGACAGACCTAGTCCTATGGGTGGAGACCCCTCAGGGACAGACAGATCTAGTCCTATGGGAGGAGACCCCCCAGGGACAGACAGATCTAGTCCTATGGGTGGAGACCCTCCAGGGACAGACAGATCTAGTCCTATGGGTGGAGACCCCCCAGGGACAGACAGACCTAGTCCTATGGGAGGAGACCCTTCAGGGACAGACAGACCTAGTCCTACGGGAGGAGACCCTTCAGGGACAGACAGATCTAGTCCTATGGGAGGAGACCCTTCAGGGACAGACGGATCTAGTCCTATGGGAGGAGACCCTTCAGGGACAGACGGACCTAGTCCTATGGGTGGAGACCCCTCAGGGACAGACGGACCTAGTCCTATGGGAGGAGACCCTTCAGGGACAGACGGACCTAGTCCTATGGGTGGAGACCCCTCAGGGATAGACGGACCTAGTCCTATTGGAGGATATACTTCAGGGACAGACGGACCTAGTCCTATGGGTGGAGACCCTTCAGGGACAGACAGACCTAGTCCTATGGGTGGAGACCCTTCAGGGACAGACAGACCTAGTCCTATGGGAGGAGACCCCTCAGGGACAGACAGACCTAGTCCTATGGGAGGAGACCCTTCAGGGACAGACAGACCTAGTCCTATGGGAGGAGACCCCTCAGGGACAGACAGACCTAGTCCTATGGGAGGAGACCCCTCAGGGACAGACAGACCTAGTCCTATGGGTGGAGACCCCTCAGGGACAGACAGACCTAGTCCTATGGGTGGAGACCCCTCAGGGACAGACAGACATAGTCCTATGGGTGGAGACCCCTCAGGGACAGACAGACATAGTCCTATGGGAGGAGACCCTTCAGGGACAGACGGACCTAGTCCTATGGGTGGAGACCCTTCAGGGATAGGCGGACCTAGTCCTATGGGAGGAGGCCCTTCAGGGACAGACGGATCTAGTCCTATGGGTGGAGACCCCTCAGGGACAGACAGATCTAGTCCTATGGGTGGAGACCCCTCAGGGACAGACAGATCTAGTCCTATGGGTGGAGACCCCTCAGGGACAGACAGATCTAGTCCTATGGGTGGAGACCCCTCAGGGACAGACAGACCTAGTCCTATGGGTGGAGACCCCTCAGGGACAGACAGACCTAGTCCTATGGGTGGAGACCCCTCAGGGACAGACAGACCTAGTCCTATGGGTGGAGACCCCTCAGGAACAGACAGACCTAGTCCTATGGGTGGAGACCCTTCAGGGACAGACCTAGTCCTATGGGAGGAGACCCCTCAGGGACAGACAGATCTAGTCCTATGGGAGGAGACCCCTCAGAGACAGACAGACCTAGTTCTATGGGAGGAGACCCTTCAGGGACAGACAGACCTAGTCCTATGGGAGGAGACCCTTCAGGGACTGACAGACCTAGTCCTATGGGAGGAGACCCTTCAGGGACTGACAGACCTAGTCCTATGGGTGGAGACCCTTCAGGGGTAGGCGGATCTAGTCCTATGGGTGGAGACCCCTCAGGGACAGACAGACCTAGTCCTATGGGTGGAGACCCCTCAGGGACAGACAGACCTAGTACTATGGGAGGAGACCCCCTCAGGGACAGACAGATCTAGTCCTATGGGAGGAGACCCCTCAGGGACAGACAGATCTAGTCCTATGGGAGGAGACCCTTCAGGGACAGACGGACCTAGTCCTATGGGTGGAGACCCCTCAGGGACAGACAGACCTAGTCCTATGGGAGGAGACCCCTCAGGGACAGACAGACCTAGTCCTATGGGTGGAGACCCTTCAGGGACAGACAGACCTAGTCCTATGGGTGGAGACCCCTCAGGGACAGACAGACCTAGTCCTATGGGAGGAGACCCCTCAGGGACAGACAGACCTAGTCCTATGGGAGGAGACCCCTCAGGGACAGACAGACCTAGTCCTATGGGAGGAGACCCTTCAGGGACAGACAGATCTAGTCCTATGGGAGGAGACCCTTCAGGGACAGACGGACCTAGTCCTATGGGTGGAGACCCTTCAGGGACAGACAGATCTAGTCCTATGGGAGGAGACCGCTCAGGGACAGACAGATCTAGTCCTATGGGAGGAGACCCTTCAGGGACAGACAGACCTAGTCCTATGGGTGGAGACCCCTCAGGGACAGACCTAGTCCTATGGGAGGAGACCCCTCAGGGACAGACAGACCTAGTCCTATGGGTGGAGACCCTTCAGGGACAGACGGACCTAGTCCTATGGGAGGAGACCCTTCAGGGACAGACAGACCTAGTCCTATGGGTGGAGACCTCTCAGGGACAGACAGACCTAGTCCTATGGGTGGAGACCCCTCAGGGACAGACCTAGTCCTATGGGAGGAGACCCTTCAGGGACAGACGGACCTAGTCCTATGGGAGGAGACCCTTCAGGGACAGACAGACCTAGTCCTATGGGTGGAGACCCCTCAGGGACAGACAGATCTAGTCCTATGGGAGGAGACCCCTCAGGGACAGACAGACCTAGTCCTATGGGAGGAGACCCTTCAGGGACAGACAGACCTAGTCCTATGGGTGGAGACCCCTCAGGGACAGACAGACCTAGTCCTATGGGTGGAGACCCCTCAGGGACAGACAGACCTAGTCCTATGGGAGGAGACCCTTCAGGGGTAGGCGGATCTAGTCCTATGGGTGGAGACCCCCCAGGGACAGACAGATCTAGTCCTATGGGAGGAGACCCTTCAGGGACAGACAGACCTAGTCCTATGGGAGGAGACCCTTCAGGGAGAGACAGACCTAGTCCTATGGGAGGAGACCCTTCAGGGACAGACAGACCTAGTCCTATGGGAAGAGACCCTTCAGGGATAGACAGACCTAGTCCTATGGGAGGAGACCCTTCAGGGGTAGGCGGATCTAGTCCTATGGGTGGAGACCCCTCAGGGACAGACAGACCTAGTCCTATGGGTGGAGACCCCTCAGGGACAGACAGACCTAGTACTATGGGAGGAGACCCCTCAGGGACAGACAGATCTAGTCCTATGGGTGGAGACCCTTCAGGGACAGACAGACCTAGTCCTATGGGTGGAGACCCCTCAGGGACAGACAGACCTAGTCCTATGGGAGGAGACCCTTCAGGGACAGACAGACCTAGTCCTATGGGAGGAGACCCCTCAGGGACAGACAGACCTAGTCCTATGGGAGGAGACCCCTCAGGGACAGAGAGACCTAGTCCTATGGGAGGAGATCCCTCAGGGACAGAGAGACCTAGTCCTATGGGTGGAGACCCTTCAGGGACAGACAGATCTAGTCCTATGGGTGGAGACCCTCCAGGGACAGACAGACCTAGTCCTATGGGTGGAGACCCCCCAGGGACAGACAGATCTAGTCCTATGGGAGGAGACCCCCCAGGGACAGACAGATCTAGTCCTATGGGTGGAGACCCTCCAGGGACAGACAGACCAAGTCCTATGGGAGGAGACCCCTCAGGGACAGAGAGACCTAGTCCTATGGGAGGAGATCCCTCAGGGACAGAGAGACCTAGTCCTATGGGTGGAGACCCTCCAGGGACAGACAGATCTAGTCCTATGGGAGGAGACCCCTCAGGGACAGAGAGACCTAGTCCTATGGGAGGAGATCCCTCAGGGACAGACAGATCTAGTCCTATGGGAGGAGACCCCCAGGGACAGACAGATCTAGTCCTATGGGTGGAGACCCTCCAGGGACAGACCAGATCTAGTCCTATGGGTGGAGACCCCCCAGGGACAGACAGATCTAGTCCTATGGGAGGAGACCCTTCAGGGACAGACAGACCTAGTCCTATGGGTGGAGACCCTCCAGGGACAGACAGATCTAGTCCTATGGGTGGAGACCCTTCAGGGACAGACAGACCTAGTCCTATGGGAGGAGACCCTTCAGGGACAGACAGACCTAGTCCTATGGGAGGAAACCCCTAAGGGACAGACGGACCTAGTCCTATGGGAGGAGACCCCTCAGGGATAGACGGACCTAGTCCTATTGGAGGATATACTTCAGGGACAGACGGACCTAGTCCTATGGGTGGAGACCCTCCAGGGACAGACAGATCTAGTCCTATGGGTGGAGACCCCTCAGGGACAGACAGACCTAGTCCTATGGGTGGAGACCCTTCAGGGACAGACAGACCTAGTCCTATGGTAGGAGACCCCTCAGGGATAGACGGACCTAGTCCTATGGGAGGAGACCCCTCAGGGACAGACAGATCTAGTCCTATGGGAGGAGACCCCTCAGGGACAGACAGATCTAGTCCTATGGGAGGAGACCCCTCAGGGACAGACAGATCTAGTCCTATGGGAGGAAACCCCTAAGGGACAGACAGATCTAGTCCTATGGGTGGAGACCCCTCAGGGATAGGCGGATCTAGTCCTATGGGTGGAGACCCCTCAGGGACAGACAGATCTAGTCCTATGGGTGGAGACCCCTCAGGGACAGACAGATCTAGTCCTATGGGTGGAGACCCCTCAGGGACAGACAGACCTAGTCCTATGGGAGGAGACCCTTCAGGGACAGACAGATCTAGTCCTATGGGAGGAGACCCTTCTGGGACAGACGGACCTAGTCCTATGGGAGGAGACCCTTCAGGGACAGACAGATCTAGTCCTATGGGAGGAGACCGCTCAGGGACAGACAGACCTAGTCCTATGGGTGGAGACCCCCCAGGGACAGACAGATCTAGTCCTATGGGAGGAGACCCTTCAGGGACAGACAGACCTAGTCCTATGGGTGGAGACCCCTCAGGGACAGACAGACCTAGTCCTATGGGTGGAGACCCCTCAGGGACAGACAGACCTAGTCCTATGGGTGGAGACCCCTCAGGGACAGAGACCTAGTCCTATGGGAGGAGACCCCTCAGGGACAGACAGATCTAGTCCTATGGGAGGAGACCCCTCAGGGACAGACAGATCTAGTCCTATGGGAGGAAACCCCTAAGGGACAGACAGATCTAGTCCTATGGGTGGAGACCCCTCAGGGATAGGCGGATCTAGTCCTATGGGTGGAGACCCCTCAGGGACAGACAGATCTAGTCCTATGGGTGGAGACCCCTCAGGGACAGACAGATCTAGTCCTATGGGTGGAGACCCCTCAGGGATAGACAGATCTAGTCCTATGGGTGGAGACCCTCAGGGACAGACAGACCTAGTCCTATGGGAGGAGACCCTTCAGGGACAGACAGATCTAGTCCTATGGGAGGAGACCCTTCTGGGACAGACAGATCTAGTCCTATGGGAGGAGACCCTTCAGGGACAGACAGATCTAGTCCTATGGGAGGAGACCCTTCAGGGACAGACGGACCTAGTCCTATGGGTGGAGACCCTTCAGGGACAGACAGATCTAGTCCTATGGGAGGAGACCGCTCAGGGACAGACAGACCTAGTCCTATGGGTGGAGACCCCCCAGGGACAGACAGATCTAGTCCTATGGGAGGAGACCCTTCAGGGACAGACAGACCTAGTCCTATGGGTGGAGACCCCTCAGGAACAGACAGACCTAGTCCTATGGGTGGAGACCCTTCAGGGACAGACAGATCTAGTCCTATGGGAGGAGACCCTTCTGGGACAGACAGATCTAGTCCTATGGGAGGAGACCCTTCAGGGACAGACAGATCTAGTCCTATGGGAGGAGACCCTTCAAGGATAGACAGATCTAGTCCTATGGGTGGAGACCCCTCAGGGACAGACAGATCTAGTCCTATGGGTGGAGACCCCTCAGGGACAGACAGATCTAGTCCTATGGGTGGAGACCCCTCAGGGACAGACAGATCTAGTCCTATGGGTGGAGACCCCTCAGGGACAGACAGATCTAGTCCTATGGGAGGAGACCCTTCAGGGACAGACGGACCTAGTCCTATGGGAGGAGACCCTTCAGGGACAGACGGACCTAGTCCTATGGGAGGAGACCCTTCAGGGACAGACAGACCTAGTCCTATGGGTGGAGACCCCTCAGGGACAGACAGATCTAGTCCTATTGGTGGAGACCCCTAAGGGACAGACAGACCTAGTCCTATGGGAGGAAACCCCTAAGGGACAGACAGACCTAGTCCTATGGGTGGAGACCCTTCAGGGACAGACAGATCTAGTCCTATGGGAGGAGACCCCTCAGGGACAGACAGACCTAGTCCTATGGGTGGAGACCCCCCAGGGACAGACAGACCTAGTCCTATGGGTGGAGACCCTTCAGGGACAGACAGACCTAGTCCTATGGGTGGAGACCCCTCAGGGACAGACAGACCTAGTCCTATGGGTGGAGACCCCTCAGGGACAGACAGACCTAGTCCTATGGGTG
>JARGYO010003842.1:0-49609 GCA_029206835.1 Rana muscosa | reverse complement strand
AGGGGATTTCGAAAATCTCCCAAGACGAACGGTGCCTGCGTGGTGAGTTCAGGTGAAGGCCACACCATCCGTGGTTCAAGCTGAGCCAAGTGAGGCCGTGCCCGAAGCGTGGCGATCAAACCGAGCCCGTGAGGGGCCCTGTTACTATGTGCTACCGTATGTCCACTTGGATGGTGGGGCTTGAACCTGCACTCACTGCACAGGCGCCATTCATCTTTGGAGATTTTGTGAATCTCCTTGTCCTCTGTACTGCGCAAGCGCTGCGCCTTTGCAGTATGGGCCGGACACAATCCGATGGCCGGACAGTTTTTGTCACAACACCGGTATACATGTCTATTCTGCAGAAGGTACAGACAAGTCCTGTGGGATCCATGCCTGGTTAATTTTAATGAACGTGAGCTTGTCCACATTGGCCCTGGACAGGCGGTTGCGCTTGTCTATGATAACGCCCCCTGCCGTGCTAAATACACGTTCAGATAATACACTGGCTGCAGGGCAGGCCAGCACCTCCAAGGCATAAAGGGCAAGCTCAGGCCATGTGCCCAATTTGGAGACCCAGAAGTTAAAGGGGGCAGACCCGTCATCCAGTACGTGTAGGCCTGTGGACACATACTGCTCAACCATGTTGGTGAAATGCTGCCTCCTGCTAAGATGTTCCATCTCAGCTGGTGGTGCTGGTTGTTGTGGCGTGCTGACAAAGCTTTTCCACATTTCAGCCATGCTAACCCTGCCTTCTGAGGTGCTGCCGGTGCCCACGGCTGCGTTGGCGACCTCTTCCTCCTCCTCTGCCTTCGCCTTGTGCTTCCACCGTACGCCCGCTGTCAGGTGCGAATGCCACCAGCAGCGCGTCTACCAGCATGCGCTTGTACTCGCGCATCTTACGATCCCGCTCCGGTGAGGGAATTAAGGACGGTAAGTTGTCCTTGTAACGGGGATCCAGCAGGGTGGCCACCCAGTAATCAGCACCAGTTAAAATGTGGGCAACTCGGCGGTCATTGCGGAAACACTGCAGCATGTAATCGCTCATGTGTGCCAGGCTGCCCAGAGGCAAAGAAAAGCTGTCCTCTGTGGGAGGTGTATCGTCTGTGTCCTCTGTATCCCCCCAGCCATGCACCAGTGATGGCCACGAGCTGGTCTGGGTGCCACCCTGCTGTGAAAATGGCTCCTCCTCCTCCTCCTCCTCCATCTCCTCCTCCACCTCGTCATCCTCCAGAACTGTGCCCTTTCTGCCGGACAATTGTGTACCTGGCGTTTGTTGGTGCAGGAACCCACCCTCGGAGCCACTTGTGAAAGACTGCCCTGAAAGCCTTTGAAATGATCCCGCTTTCTCCTCCTCCTCCTCATCCTCCTGTGCCACATCCTCTTCCATCATCGCCCGAAGCGTTTTTTCAAGGAGGCATAGAACTGGGATAGTAACGCTGAGAACGGCATCATTGGCACTGGACATGTTGGTGGAGTACTCGAAACAGCGGAACAAGGCACACGGGTCTCTCATGGAGGCCCAGTTATTGGTGGTGAAGTGGTGCTGTTCCACAGAGCGGCTCACGCGTGATTGCTGCAGCTGAAACTCCACTATCGCCTGCTGCTGCTCGCACAGTCTGGCCAGCATGTGCAAGGTGGAGTTCCACCTTGTGGGCATGTCACATATGAGGCGGTGAGCGGGAAGGCCGAAGTTACGCTGCAGCGCTGATAGGCGAGCAGCAGCAGGGTGAGAACGCCGAAAGTGTGCACAGACAGCCCGCACTTTCTGCAGCAGCTCTGGCATATTGGGGTAATTTTTAAGGAACCTCTGGACCACCAAGTTCAGCACATGCGCCAGGCAAGGGATGTGCGTCAAACCGGCTAGGCCCAGAGCTGCTACGAGATTTCGCCCATTATCGCACACCACCAGGCCGGGCTTGAGGCTCACTGACAGCAACCACTCATTGGTCTGTTGCTCCATGTCCCTCCACAACTCCTGCGCGGTGTGGGGTTTTTCCCCTAAACAGTAACGTTTTAAAACTGCCTGCTGGCGTTTACCCATGGCTGTGCTGAAGTTGGTGGTGAAGGTGTTACCCTGACCGGATGAGGAGGCGGTAGAGGATGAGGAAGCGGAGTAGGAGGAGTTGGCAACAGGAGGCAAACTGAAGCTCCCTGCAATCCTCGGTGGTGGAAGGACATGCGCCAAACTGCTATCTGCCTCAGGCCCAGCCGCCACTGCATTTACCCAGTGTGCTGTTAGGGAGATATAACGTCCCTGACCGTGCTTACTGGTCCACGCATCCGTAGTTAGGTGGACCTTGCCACAGATGGCGTTGCGCAGTGCACACCTGATTTTGTCCCCCACTTGGTTGTGCAGGGAAGGGATGGCTCGCCTGGAAAAGTAGTGGCGGCTGGGCACGACGTACTGTGGGACAGCCAATGCCATCAGGCTTTTAAAACTCTGTGTCTCCACCAGACGGAATGACAGCATTTCAAAGGCCAGGAGTTTTGAAATGCTGGCATTCAGGGCCAGGGATCGCAGGTGGCTAGGGGGGTACTTCCTCTTCCGCGCCAATGTTTGGGAGATAGAGAGCTGAACGCTTCCATGGGACATTGTGGAGATGGTCGGTGACCCAGGTGGTAGTGTTGCTGGCAGATCCTCTGTTCGCGGGGGTGGCAGGTGCCACTGTCACTACAGAGGTGGATGAAGAGGCCGAGACTGCAGCAGAAGAGGAAGCAGGAGGAGCCAGAGACCTTTCTTGGTTTTTGAGGTGTCTACTCCACTGCAGCTCGTGCTTTGCACTTAGATGCCTGGTCATGCAGGTTGTGCTCAGGTTGAGAACGTTTATGCCTCGCTTCAGGCTCTGATTGCACAGCGTGCAAACCACTCGTGTCTTGTCATCAGCACATTGTGTGAAGAACTGCCACGCTAGGGAACTCCTTGGACCTGGCTTTGGTGTGCTCGGTCCCTTGCTGCGTTGGGCAGTAGCAGACATACTGTCTAGGGGACGGACGCTCCGCTTTTGCACCCTGCTCCCTCTTCTGCTGTGCTGGTGGCTCTGTGCGACCACCGCCTCTTCCTCCAAACTACACTGGTCACCTGCATAACGTTGATTCCATGTGGGGTCTAGGACCTCATCGTCCTCCACATCATCTTCCACCCAGTCTTCACCCCTGCCCTCCTTGTCTGTCTGCACAATTGCGAAAGCAGCAGCAGTTGGCACCTGTGTTTCGTCATCATCCAAGACGTGCTGCGATGGTTCTCCCATGTACTCATCATGAAACATAAGTGGTTGGGCATCGGTGCACTCAATCTCTTCCACTTCTGGGGCAGGGCTAGGTGGATGGCCCTGGGAAACCCTGCTAACAGAGTCATCGAAAAGCAGAAGAGACTGCTGCATGATTTGGGGCTCAGACTGCTTGGCTGATTTGCAAGGGGGTGAGGTGAAAGACTGATGGACATGGGTTTCAGGTGCCAACTCTGATCTTTCATCAGAAGAGTGGGTGGGAGACAATGTGAAGGAACCCGAGGCACTGTCAGCAACCCAATCTACTATCGCCTGTACTTGTCCTGGCCTAAACATTCGTACAGCCTCATTAGGCGCGACAAAATACCGCCGCAGGCTCGGTCGCCTACTCGCACCTGAGGAAGGTGTTTCACTTGTGCGTGTATCTGGCACAGATCCACCACGTCCTCTCCCTGCAACAGGAGCTCCACCAGCAGCACCACGACCGGGGCCACCACGTCCCTTTGACCTTCTCCTCATATTTTCCAAATTTAGGATCTTGCCCTAAATGGGTGTTTTTGGAAGAGCAGAACACACCCACAGTACGTAACTGCTGAATCGCACAGCTACAGAACTGCAGAGAATGCTATTAAAAAAAAATTGTTTTTTTTAGCATAGCCCAGTAGAAGACAAATATATAGAAATTGTTTATTTCACACACCTCCACATATGTATAACACACTGCAAAATATTTTTTGTGGCCCTAAATGGCGTTTTTTGGAAGACCACAACACACCCACAGTACGTAACCGCTGAATCGCACAGCTACAGAACTGCAGAAAATGCTATTCAAAAAATTTTTTGTTTTTTTAGTATAGCACAGTAGAAGAAAACTATATAGAAATTGTTTATTTCACACACCTCCACATATGTATAACACACTGCAAAATATTTTTTGTGGCCCTAAATGGCATTTTTTGGAAGACCACAAAACACCCACAGTACGTAACCGCTGAATCGCACAGCTACAGAACTGCAGAAAATGCTATTCAAAAAAAATGTTTTTTTTTTTAGTATAGCACAGTAGAAGAAAACTATATAGAAATTGTTTATTTCACACACCTCCACATACCGTATGTATAACACACTGCAAAATATTTTTTGTGGCCCTAAATGGCATTTTTTGGAAGACCACAACACACCCACAGTACGTAACCGCTGAATCATACAGCTACAGAACTGCAGAAAATGCTATTCAAATTTTTTTTTTTTTTTTAGTATAGCACAGTAGAAGAAAACTATATAGAAATTGTTTATTTCACACACCTCCACATATGTATAACACACTGCAAAATATTTTTTGTGGCCCTAAATGGCGTTTTTTGGAAGACCACAACACACCCACAGTACGTAACCGCTGAATCGCACAGCTACAGAACTGCAGAAAATGCTATTCAAAAAACATGTTTTTTTTTTAGTATAGCACAGTAGAAGAAAACTATATAGAAATTGTTTATTTCACACACCTCCACATATGTATAACACACTGCAAAATATTTTTTGTGGCCCTAAATGGCGTTTTTTGGAAGACCACAACACACCCACAGTACGTAACCGCTGAATCGCACAGCTACAGAACTGCAGAAAGTGCTATTCAAAAAAAATGTTGTTTTTTTAGTATAGCACAGTAGAAGAAAACTATATAGAAATTGTTTATTTCACACACCTCCACATATGTATAACACACTGCAAAATATTTTTTGTGGCCCTAAATGGCGTTTTTTGGAAGACCACAACACACCCACAGTACGTAACCGCTGAATCGCACAGCTACAGAACTGCAGAAAATGCTATTCAAAAAAAATGTTTTTTTTTAGTATAGCACAGTAGAAGAAAACTATATAGAAATTGTTTATTTCACACACCTCCACATATGTATAACACACTGCAAAATATTTTTTGTGGCCCTAAATGGCGTTTTTTGGAAGACCACAAAACACCCACAGTACGTAACCGCTGAATCGCACAGCTACAGAACTGCAGAAAATGCTATTCAAAAAAATGTTTTTTTTAGTATAGCACAGTAGAAGAAAACTGTATAGAAATTGTTTATTTCACACACCTCCACATATGTATAACACACTGCAAAATATTTTTTGTGGCCCTAAATGGCATTTTTTGAAAGACCACAACACACCCACAGTTTGTAACCACTGAATCGCACAGCTACAGAACTGCAGAAAATGCTATTTAAAAAACATGTTGTTTTTTTAGTATAGCACAGTAGAAGAAAACTATATAGAAATTGTTTATTTCACACACCTCCACATATGTATAGCACACTGCAAAATATTTTTTGTGGCCCTAAATGGCGTTTTTTGGAAGACCACAAAACACCCACAGTACGTAACCACTGAATCGCACAGCTACAGAACTGCAGAAAATGCTATTCAAAAAAAATGTTTTTTTTTAGCATAGCACAGTAGAAGACAAATATATAGAAACTGTTTATTTCACACACATCCACATATGTATAACACACTGCAAAATATTTTTTGTGGCCCTAAATGGCGTTTTTTGGAAGACCACAACACACCCACAGTACGTAACCGCTGAATCGCACAGCTACAGAACTGCAGAAAATGCTATTCAAAAAACATGTTGTTTTTTTAGTATAGCACAGTAGAAGAAAACTATATAGAAATTGTTTATTTCAAAAAATATCCACATATGTATAACACACTGCAAAATATTTTTTGTGGCCCTAAATGGCGTTTTTTGGAAGACCACAACACACCCACAGTACGTAACCGCTGAATCGCACAGCTACAGAACTGCAGAAAATGCTATTCAAAAAAAATGTTGTTTTTTTAGTATAGCACAGTAGAAGAAAACTATATAGAAATTGTTTATTTCACACACCTCCACATATGTACAACACACTGCAAAATATTTTTTGTGGCCCTAAATGGCGTTTTTTGGAAGACCACAACACACCCACAGTACGTAACCGCTGAATCGCACAGCTACAGAACTGCAGAAAATGCTATTAAAAAAAATATTGTTTTTTTAGTATAGCACAGTAGAAGAAAACTATATAGAAATTGTTTATTTCACACACCTCCACATATGTATAACACACTGCAAAATATTTTTTGTGGCCCTAAATGGCGTTTTTTGGAAGACCACAAAACACCCACAGTACGTAACCACTGAATCGCACAGCTACAGAACTGTTAGAAAATGCTATTCAAAAAAATGTTTTTTTTTAGTATAGCACAGTAGAAGAAAACTATATAGAAATTGTTTATTTCACACACCTCCACATATGTATAACACACTGCAAAATATTTTTTGTGGCCCTAAATGGCGTTTTTTGGAAGACCACAACACACCCACAGTACGTAACGGCTGAATCGCACAGCTACAGAACTGCAGAAAATGCTATTCAAATTTTTTTTTTTTTAGCATAGCACAGTAGAAGAAAACTATATAGAAATTGTTTATTTCACACACCTCCACATATGTATAACACACTGCAAAATATTTTTTGTGGCCCTAAATGGCGTTTTTTGGAAGACCACAACACACCCACAGTACGTAACCGCTGAATCGCACAGCTACAGAACTGCAGAAAATGCTATTCAAAAAACATGTTGTTTTTTTAGTATAGCACAGTAGAAGAAAACTATATAGAAATTGTTTATTTCACACACCTCCACATATGTATAACACACTGCAAAATATTTTTTGTGGCCCTAAATGGCGTTTTTTGGAAGACCACAACACACCCACAGTACGTAATGGCTGAATCGCACAGCTACAGAACTGCAGAAAATGCTATTAAAAAAAAAATCTTGTTTTTTTAGTATAGCACAGTAGAAGAAAACTATATAGAAATTGTTTATTTCACACACCTCCACATATGTATAACACACTGCAAAATATTTTTTGTGGCCCTAAATGGCGTTTTTTGGAAGACCACAACACACCCACAGTACGTAACCGCTGAATCGCACAGCTACAGAACTGCAGAAAATGCTATTAAAAAAAATGTTTTTTTTTTTAGTATAGCACAGTAGAAGAAAACTATATAGAAATTGTTTATTTCACACACCTCCACATATGTATAACACACTGCAAAATATTTTTTGTGGCCCTAAATGGCGTTTTTTGGAAGACCACAACACACCCACAGTACGTAACGGCTGAATCGCACAGCTACAGAACTGCAGAAAATGCTATTCAAAAAAAATGTTGTTTTTTTAGTATAGCACAGTAGAAGAAAACTATATAGAATTTTTTTATTTCACACACCTCCACATATGTATAACACACTGCAAAATATTTTTTGTGGCCCTAAATGGCGTTTTTTGGAAGACCACAAAACACCCACAGTACGTAACCGCTGAATCGCACAGCTACAGAACTGCAGAAAATGCTATTCAAAAAACATGTTGTTTTTTTAGTATAGCACAGTAGAAGAAAACTATATAGAAATTGTTTATTTCACACACCTCCACATATGTATAGCACACTGCAAAATATTTTTTGTGGCCCTAAATGGCGTTTTTTGGAAGACCACAAAACACCCACAGTACGTAACCACTGAATCGCACAGCTACAGAACTGCAGAAAATGCTATTCAAAAAAAATGTTTTTTTTAGCATAGCACAGTAGAAGACAAATATATAGAAACTGTTTATTTCACACACATCCACATATGTATAACACACTGCAAAATATTTTTTGTGGCCCTAAATGGCGTTTTTTGGAAGACCACAACACACCCACAGTACGTAACCGCTGAATCGCACAGCTACAGAACTGCAGAAAATGCTATTCAAAAAACATGTTGTTTTTTTAGTATAGCACAGTAGAAGAAAACTATATAGAAATTGTTTATTTCAAAAAACATCCACATATGTATAACACACTGCAAAATATTTTTTGTGGCCCTAAATGGCGTTTTTTGGAAGACCACAACACACCCACAGTACGTAACCGCTGAATCGCACAGCTACAGAACTGCAGAAAATGCTATTAAAAAAAAATGTTGTTTTTTTAGTATAGCACAGTAGAAGAAAACTATATAGAAATTGTTTATTTCACACACCTCCACATATGTACAACACACTGCAAAATATTTTTTGTGGCCCTAAATGGCGTTTTTTGGAAGACCACAACACACCCACAGTACGTAACCGCTGAATCGCACAGCTACAGAACTGCAGAAAATGCTATTCAAAAAAAAATTTGTTTTTTTAGTATAGCACAGTAGAAGAAAACTATATAGAAATTGTTTATTTCACACACCTCCACATATGTATAACACACTGCAAAATATTTTTTGTGGCCCTAAATGGCGTTTTTTGGAAGACCACAAAACACCCACAGTACGTAACCACTGAATCGCACAGCTACAGAACTGTTAGAAAATGCTATTCAAAAAAATGTTTTTTTTTAGTATAGCACAGTAGAAGAAAACTATATAGAAATTGTTTATTTCACACACCTCCACATATGTATAACACACTGCAAAATATTTTTTGTGGCCCTAAATGGCGTTTTTTGGAAGACCACAACACACCCACAGTACGTAACGGCTGAATCGCACAGCTACAGAACTGCAGAAAATGCTATTCAAATTTTTTTTTTAGCATAGCACAGTAGAAGAAAACTATATAGAAATTGTTTATTTCACACACCTCCACATATGTATAACACACTGCAAAATATTTTTGTGGCCCTAAATGGCGTTTTTTGGAAGACCACAACACACCCACAGTACGTAACCGCTGAATCGCACAGCTACAGAACTGCAGAAAATGCTATTCAAAAAACATGTTGTTTTTTTAGTATAGCACAGTAGAAGAAAACTATATAGAAATTGTTTATTTCACACACCTCCACATATGTATAACACACTGCAAAATATTTTTTGTGGCCCTAAATGGCGTTTTTTGGAAGACCACAACACACCCACAGTACGTAACGGCTGAATCGCTCAGCTACAGAACTGCAGAAAATGCTATTAAAAAAAAATCTTGTTTTTTTAGTATAGCACAGTAGAAGAAAACTATATAGAAATTGTTTATTTCACACACCTCCACATATGTATAACACACTGCAAAATATTTTTTGTGGCCCTAAATGGCGTTTTTTGGAAGACCACAACACACCCACAGTACGTAACCGCTGAATCGCACAGCTACAGAACTGCAGAAAATGCTATTAAAAAAAATGTTTTTTTTTAGTATAGCACAGTAGAAGAAAACTATATAGAAATTGTTTATTTCACACACCTCCACATATGTATAACACACTGCAAAATATTTTTTGTGGCCCTAAATGGCGTTCTTTGGAAGACCACAAAACACCCACAGTACGTAACCGCTGAATCGCACAGCTACAGAACTGCAGAAAATGCTATTAAAAAAAAATGTTTTTTTTTTTTAGTATAGCACAGTAGAAGAAAACTATATAGAAATTGTTTATTTCACACACCTCCACATATGTATAACACACTGCAAAATATTTTTTGTGGCCCTAAATGGCGTTTTTTGGAAGACCACAACACACCCACAGTACGTAACGGCTGAATCGCACAGCTACAGAACTGCAGAAAATGCTATTCAAAAAAAATGTTTTTTTTTTAGTATAGCACAGTAGAAGAAAACTATATAGAAATTGTTTATTTCACACACCTCCACATACCGTATGTATAACACACTGCAAAATATTTTTTGTGGCCCTAAATGGCGTTTTTTGGAAGACCACAACACACCCACAGTACGTAACGGCTGAATCGCACAGCTACAGAACTGCAGAAAATGCTATTCAAAAAAAAAATTTTTTTTAGCATAGCACAGTAGAAGAAAACTATATAGAAATTGTTTATTTCACACACCTCCACATATGTATAACACACTGCAAAATATTTTTTGTGGCCCTAAATGGCGTTTTTTGGAAGACCACAACACACCCACAGTACGTAACCGCTGAATCGCACAGCTACAGAACTGCAGAAAATGCTATTAAAAAAAAAATGTTTTTTTTTTAGTATAGCACAGTAGAAGAAAACTATATAGAAATAGTTTATTTCACACACCTCCACATATGTATAACACACTGCAAAATATTTTTTGTGGCCCTAAATGGCGTTTTTTGGAAGACCACAACACACCCACAGTACGTAACCGCTGAATCGCACAGCTACAGAACTGCAGAAAATGCTATTAAAAAAAAATCTTGTTTTTTTAGTATAGCACAGTAGAAGAAAACTATATAGATATTGTTTATTTCACACACCTCCACATATGTATAACACACTGCAAAATATTTTTTGTGGCCCTAAATGGCGTTTTTTGGAAGACCACAACACACCCACAGTACGTAACCGCTGAATCGCACAGCTACAGAACTGCAGAAAATGCTATTAAAAAAAATGGTTTTTTTTTAGTATAGCACAGTAGAAGAAAACTATATAGAAATTGTTTATTTCACACACCTCCACATATGTATAACACACTGCAAAATATTTTTTGTGGCCCTAAATGGCGTTTTTTGGAAGACCACAACACACCCACAGTATGTAACGGCTGAATCGCACAGCTACAGAACTGCAGAAAATGATATTCAAAAAAAATTTTGTTTTTTAGTATAGCACAGTAGAAGAAAACTATATAGAATTTTTTTATTTCACACACCTCCACATATGTATAACAGACTGCAAAATATTTTTGTGGCCCTAAATGGCGTTTTTTGGAAGACCACAAAACACCCACAGTACGTAACCGCTGAATCGCACAGCTACAGAACTGCAGAAAATGCTATTCAAAAAAAATGTTTTTTTTAGTATAGCACAGTAGAAGAAAACTATATAGAAATTGTTTATTTCACACACCTCCACATATGTATAACACACTGCAAAATATTTTTTGTGGCCCTAAATGGCGTTTTTTGGAAGACCACAACACACCCACAGTACGTAACCGCTGAATCACACAGCTACAGAACTGCAGAAAATGCTATTAAAAAAAATGTTTTTTTTTAGTATAGCACAGTAGAAGAAAACTATATAGAAATTGTTTATTTCACACACCTCCACATATGTATAACACACTGCAAAATATTTTTTGTGGCCCTAAATGGCATTTTTTGGAAGACCACAACACATCCACAGTACGTAACCGCTGAATCACACAGCTACAGAACTGCAGAAAATGCTATTAAAAAAAATGTTTTTTTTTTAGTATAGCACAGTAGAAGAAAACTATATAGAAATTGTTTATTTCACACACCTCCACATATGTATAACACACTGCAAAATATTTTTTGTGGCCCTAAATGGCGTTTTTTGGAAGACCACAACACACCCACAGTACGTAACCGCTGAATCGCACAGCTACAGAACTGCAGAAAATGCTATTCAAAAATTTTTTTTTTTTATTAGTATAGCACAGTAGAAGAAAACTATATAGAAATTGTTTATTTCACACACCTCCACATATGTATAACACACTGCAAAATATTTTTTGTGGCCCTAAATGGCGTTTTTTGGAAGACCACAAAACACCCACAGTACGTAACCGCTGAATCGCACAGCTACAGAACTGCAGAAAATGCTATTCAAAAAAAAATGTTTTTTTTTTAGTATAGCACAGTAGAAGAAAACTATATAGAAATTGTTTATTTCACACACCTCCACATATGTATAACACACTGCAAAATATTTTTTGTGGCCCTAAATGGCGTTTTTTGGAAGACCACAACACACCCACAGTACGTAACGGCTGAATCGCACAGCTACAGAACTGCAGAAAATGCTATTCAAAAAAAATGTTTTTTTAGTATAGCACAGTAGAAGAAAACTATATAGAAATTGTTTATTTCACACACCTCCACATATGTATAACACACTGCAAAATATTTTTTGTGGCCCTAAATGGCGTTTTTTGGAAGACCACAACACACCCACAGTACGTAACCGCTGAATCGCACAGCTACAGAACTGCAGAAAATGCTATTAAAAAAAATGTTGTTTTTTTAGTATAGCACAGTAGAAGAAAACTATATAGAAATTGTTTATTTCACACACCTCCACATATGTATAACACACTGCAAAATATTTTTTGTGGCCCTAAATGGCGTTTTTTGGAAGACCACAACACACCCACAGTACGTAACCGCTGAATCGCACAGCTACAGAACTGCAGAAAATGCTATTAAAAAAAATGTTGTTTTTTTAGTATAGCACAGTAGAAGAAAACTATATAGAATTTTTTTATTTCACACACCTCCACATATGTATAACAGACTGCAAAATATTTTTGTGGCCCTAAATGGCGTTTTTTGGAAGATCACAAAACACCCACAGTACGTAACCGCTGAATCGCACAGCTACAGAACTGCAGAAAATGCTATTAAAAAAAAAAGTTTTTTTTTAGTATAGCACAGTAGAAGAAAACTATATAGAAATTGTTTATTTCACACACCTCCACATATGTATAACACACTGCAAAATATTTTTTGTGGCCCTAAATGGCGTTTTTTGGAAGACCACAACACACCCACAGTACGTAACCGCTGAATCACACAGCTACAGAACTGCAGAAAATGCTATTAAAAAAATGTTTTTTTTTAGTATAGCACAGTAGAAGAAAACTATATAGAAATTGTTTATTTCACACACCTCCACATATGTATAACACACTGCAAAATATTTTTTCTGGCCCTAAATGGCGTTTTTTGGAAGACCACAACACACCCACAGTACGTAACCGCTGAATCGCACAGCTACAGAACTGCAGAAAATGCTATTCAAAAAAAATGTTTTTTTATTAGTATAGCACAGTAGAAGAAAACTATATAGAAATTGTTTATTTCACACACCTCCACATATGTATAACACACTGCAAAATATTTTTTGTGGCCCTAAATGGCGTTTTTTGGAAGACCACAAAACACCCACAGTACGTAACCGCTGAATCGCACAGCTACAGAACTGCAGAAAATGCTATTCAAAAAAAATGTTTTTTTTTTAGTATAGCACAGTAGAAGAAAACTATATAGAAATTGTTTATTTCACACACCTCCACATATGTATAACACACTGCAAAATATTTTTTGTGGCCCTAAATGGCGTTTTTTGGAAGACCACAACACACCCACAGTACGTAACCGCTGAATCGCACAGCTACAGAACTGCAGAAAATGCTATTAAAAAAAAATCATGTTTTTTTTAGTATAGCACAGTAGAAGAAAACTATATAGAAATTGTTTATTTCACACACCTCCACATATGTATAACACACTGCAAAATATTTTTTGTGGCCCTAAATGGCGTTTTTTGGAAGACCACAACACACCCACAGTACGTAACCGCTGAATCGCACAGCTACAGAACTGCAGAAAATGCTATTAAAAAAAATGTTTTTTTTTTAGTATAGCACAGTAGAAGAAAACTATATAGAAATTGTTTATTTCACACACCTCCACATATGTATAACACACTGCAAAATATTTTTTGTGGCCCTAAATGGCGTTCTTTGGAAGACCACAAAACACCCACAGTACGTAACCGCTGAATCGCACAGCTACAGAACTGCAGAAAATGCTATTAAAAAAAATGTTTTTTTTTTTAGTATAGCACAGTAGAAGAAAACTATATAGAAATTGTTTATTTCACACACCTCCACATATGTATAACACACTGCAAAATATTTTTTGTGGCCCTAAATGGCATTTTTTGGAAGACCACAACACACCCACAGTACGTAACGGCTGAATCGCACAGCTACAGAACTGCAGAAAATGCTATTCAAAAAAATGTTGTTTTTTTAGTATAGCACTGTAGAAGAAAACTATATAGAATTTTTTTATTTCACACACCTCCACATATGTATAACACACTGCAAAATATTTTTTGTGGCCCTAAATGGCGTTTTTTGGAAGACCACAAAACACCCACAGTACGTAACCGCTGAATCGCACAGCTACAGAACTGCAGAAAATGCTATTCAAAAAAAATGTTTTTTTTTAGTATAGCACATGTGACAGCAGGAAGGTAAAGTCACCTGGTTGCATCCAGGGGGGTAGATATATTTCGCCCAGATTCAGGCTTTACGCCGACTTATACAACTAGGTGGAGAGTTGTATAAGCCCAGCTAAGGCTAGTGGGCTCATGGATGACTCATACCTCTAGGGAGAGGGCTGGGCGTCGTGCAGGCAGGGAATTGATGAGGCCAGCTGAAGCTTGTCAGCTCATTTAGGCCTCTATAAGAACTCCCAGCTTCATTAGATGTTAGCTCATGCCTGGAACCAGACCTGTGTGGACTGTCTAGGGAGAGTGAACCCCTGTGCGGTGAGAAAAAGCCTGTGTGGCTATTTGCTTGGACATTTAAAACCAGGGACTTAGGGACTAGGACAGCACTAGGCTGATCCCAGTTGTTAGTTAGGAAACCTGTATGTTTAGTCAGAGGTCAAGTTGACCAGGATTTATTTTGTTTATATGTTTCTTTTGGCTTTGCTGTGTTTTGTCACTGTAAATAGAAAATAAACCGCACTTTTTTTTGATTTTGAAAACCACAACCTCCGTTTGCTGGGCCTGTTTTTGTGTGGGGAGCCCATCCCGGGGGTCACACACACCCACTGCCGAGCTAACCCCCTCACAGTTGGTGGAGAATGCAGGCAGTTTTTTTTAAGCCAGCATGGAGGAGATACTGAAGCAGCTGGCTCTAGCAAATGCCAATCAACAGCAGACAAATGCAGGTTTGCAAAAGAGCCTTGCAGCTCAACAACAGAACTTCGCAGCCCAGCAGCAAGCTCATCAACAGAGCCTTGCAGCCCAGCAGCAAGCTCACCAACAGAGTCTGGAAGCTCAGCAACAAGCCCAGCAGCAATCTGAGGCCCGCTTCATAGACCTGTTACAGAAGCAAGAGCAGAGACTACAACAAATGGAAGCAGTAATGCAGCAACGTCCGCAGACCAGTGAGGAAAGCCGTCCCACTAATACCGCGTCCTTTGGGGTGAGTCGTTTATTGACAAAAATGACTGGAGAGGATGATCCAGAGGTATTTTTGACCACATTTGAAAGGACTGCTGAAAGAGAAAAGTGGCCTGAGGAGCAGTGGGCTGGACTGGTGGCTCCTCTGTTAACTGGTGAATCGCAGAAGGCTTACTATGACCTAGAGCCTGACCAAGCAAAAGACTATGTGATGCTAAAAGCTGAGATATTGGCAAGGCTGGGTGTCACCCAGGCTGTCCGGGCTCAGCGTGTGCATAACTGGACTTTCCAGCTTGGAAAACCCCCCAGGTCTCAAATGTATGATCTCATTCACCTGAGCAGAAAGTGGCTACAGCCAGAGACTTTGTCCGCACCAAAGATTGTGGAACATGTTGTAATGGATCGGTTTTTGAGAGCTCTTCCTACTGCCATCCAAAACTGGGTAAGCCATGGAGACCCAGAGACGGCCGATGGTCTTGTGGATCGTGTGGAGAAATACTTGGCTACAGAGAACCTGACGGCCTCTTCCAGAGACACTCGGACTTTCCACCCTAAGACCAGACCATCCCCAGGGGCGGATAAGAGGATTCCAAGGGGTAAGGGTGGAGAGAGTGAGAGGGTGGGAGCTCTACCCCAAGTTTGGCGAGAACAGCCTGGGAAATCAGCGGCTCAAGAGGCGGCAAGAAGGATCGTTTGCTACCGCTGCCGGCAAGCGGGACATATTGCAGCCAATTGCCCGGTTGTGGAGGAACCCATGCAGTGTGACTTTCTGATGGGCAGACGTCAGTCGCTGTGTGCGACAGTCGCATGCACTGCCATTCGAGGAATTGAGAAACATTTATGCAAAATGTGTGTTAATGGTAGAAATGTTGTGGTATTGCTGGATTCAGGTAGCCTTGTGACCCTGATAAAGGCTGAGTTAGTTAAAACAGAGGTCTCTGGGAATAGCAAGGTAGCTGTTATTTGTGTGCATGGGGACACCCGAGAGTATCCAGTGACTACAGTGTGTTTCGAGACCCCCAAAGGTACCCTCTCTCATCCAGTGGGCTTAGTATCTCAGTTACCGTATGACGCCATTGTGGGAAGGGATTTTCCGAAGTTCTGGGAACTGTGGGATGATCCTGAGCCCCCCACTGGTGCCCCTATGTACCAGGAATGTGATAGCCAGAACTCCCCTGAGAGTGGTGAGGACTCTCCGGAATTTCCCTTATCAGTATTGGCAGGGGAGACTCAAGAAACTGGAGAGGAGCCCACCTCCTCAGACGAAAACCTACCGTCTGTGGAGTTTTCTGATCTTGAGGTTCACAGGGAAAACTTTGCCACAGAACAGTTGAAAGACCCCGCCCTAATAAAGGCACGCGAAAACGTAGTGAAAATAGATGGCGAGTTAGTGAACCCAGATAATACCTGCACTTACCCATACTTCAGCGTAGAGAAGGACCTACTGTATCGGGTGGCAAAAAAGGCAGAAGAAACCGTTGAGCAGCTTGTGGTGCCCAAACCTTACAGGAAGTTGGTGTTGGAGTTGGCCCATGGGCACATTCTTGGAGGTCATCTGGGGACAGAGAAAACCCGAGAGAGGGTATTACAGAGATTCTATTGGCCGGGGGTGATGAAGGACATAGAAAATTATTGTTCCTCCTGCCCTGTGTGTCAGAGGTCGGCCCCGATGCCACATTTCCGTAGCCCGCTGGTCCCTCTACCCATCATTGAGGTCCCGTTTGAGAGGATCGCCATGGATTTGGTAGGTCCTATAATCAAGTCCGCTAGGGGGCACCAGTACATATTAGTTATAATGGACTATGCCACCCGTTATCCAGAAGCGATCCCTCTCCGAAATACCTCGGCCAAAACCATAGCCAAAGAGCTATCTCTTGTGTTTAGCCGGGTGGGTATTTGTAAAGAACTGCTTACGGACCAAGGTACACCCTTTATGTCCCGGGTTATGAAGGAGCTGTGTAAATTGTTCAAAGTGACGCAATTACGTACATCTGTGTATCACCCCCAAACCGATGGGCTGGTTGAAAGATTCAACAAAACCCTAAAACAAATGTTGAAGAAAGTGGTGGATAGAGATGGAAAGGATTGGGACTGTCTACTTCCTTATCTGATGTTTGCTATTAGGGAGGTGCCCCAATCCTCTACGGGATTCTCCCCCTTTGAGTTACTGTATGGGAGACACCCAAGAGGGCTGTTGGATATTGCCAAGGAAACTTGGGAAAGTGAGAGTTCTCCCCACAGGAGTGTGATTGAGCATGTCGCCCTGATGCAAGACCGAATTGCACAGGTAATGCCCATCGTGAAGGAACATTTGGCCCAAGCGCAGTTAGCACAGCAGAGAGTGTACAACCGTGGAGCCAAGACCCGTACCTTTTCCCCGGGGGATAGGATACTGGTACTTGTCCCTACGGTTGAAAGTAAATTCCTTGCCAAATGGCAAGGCCCCTACGAGATAATGGAAAAAGTGAGTGAAGTGAATTACAAGGTCAGACAACCAGGAAGGCGAAAGCCCGAACAGATCTATCACGTTAATCTGTTGAAAGCCTGGAGGGATAGAGAGTCCCTAGTCGCAGACACTTGGTCACCAGCTCAAACTGGTTGCGTGATTCCTGAGGTTGGAATAGCAGCCACCTTGTCACAACCCCAACAACAGGAGGTTAAGGAGTTTGTGCTTCGCAACAAGGAGGTATTCTCTGAGCTGCCGGGACAAACATTTGGGGTAGAGCATGACATCATTACCCCGCCCGGTGAAAGGGTGAAGTTAAAACCCTATCGGATCCCAGAGGCCCGACGGGAGGCAATACGGGAGGAAGTACAGAAAATGCTGAACTTAGGGGTGATAGAGGAGTCCCAAAGTGATTGGTCTAGTCCCATTGTGTTGGTGCCTAAACCGGATGGGAGCTGGCGATTTTGTAACGATTTTCGTCAGTTGAACAAAGTTACAAAATTTGACACCTACCCCATGCCACGTATAGATGAGTTGATCGACCGGCTGGGAACAGCCCGATACATGACGACTCTTGACCTCACAAAAGGGTATTGGCAAATCCCCCTGGCCAAATTGGCCAAAGAGAAAACCGCATTTGTAACCCCAGACGGGGCGTTCCAATATAAAAGAATGCCGTTCGGGTTACAGAATGCGCCGGCCACATTCCAGCGGAAAATGGACCAGATGCTGAGGCCCCATCGGAAGTATGCTGCGGCTTACCTGGATGACGTAATTGTCCATAGCACAGATTGGGCCTCACATCTGCCAAAAGTGCAAGCAGTCCTGGACTCTGTTCGGGAAGCGGGGTTTACGGCTAACCCCAAGAAGTGTACCATTGGGCAGGAGGAGGCCAAATATCTTGGGTACACCATTGGGAGGGGAGTAATAAAACCCCAACTCAACAAAGTCGAGGCCATCCAGAGTTGGCCACGTCCCAACAGCAAGAAGCAGGTACGAGCCTTTCTGGGAATCGCTGGGTATTATCGGCGATTCATTCCCCACTTTGCTTCTAAGGCTGTGCCCCTAACCAACCTAACGAAGGGGAAAGGGTCGGTCATGATTAAATGGACCCCCGAGGCTGAGGCAGCATTCCAATTCTTGAAACAAGCCTTATGTAGCCAGCCAGTGTTGTACTCACCCGACTTCTCTAAAGACTTTGTCGTACAAAGTGATGCGTCAGATGTGGGGTTAGGAGCAGTATTGTCCCAGGTCTGGAACGGGGAAGAGCACCCAGTCATTTACCTCAGCAGGAAGTTGAAGTCCCATGAGGTAAATTACGCCACCGTTGAAAAGGAGTGTTTAGCGGTGAAGTGGGCTCTAGATTCCCTTCGGTACTACCTGCTAGGTAGGCACTTTGACATGGTTACGGATCACGCTCCGTTAAAGTGGATGGCTCAAAACAAGGAAACAAATAGAAGAGTGAATAGGTGGTTCCTGGCCCTCCAGGAATTCAACTTCACAGTAAAGCATCGCCCTGGCGTTCAAATGGGGAATGTGGATGCTTTGTCTCGAGTACATGAATGCCTGATTGCTGGTGTTCCAACCCCGAGGTTAAAACAAGAGGGGGGGGGGTATGTGACAGCAGGAAGGTAAAGTCACCTGGTTGCATCCAGGGGGGTAGATATATTTCGCCCAGATTCAGGCTTTACGCCGACTTATACAACTAGGTGGAGAGTTGTATAAGCCCAGCTAAGGCTAGTGGGCTCATGGATGACTCATACCTCTAGGGAGAGGGCTGGGCGTCGTGCAGGCAGGGAGTTGATGAGGCCAGCTGAAGCTTGTCAGCTCATTTAGGCCTCTATAAGAACTCCCAGCTTCATTAGATGTTAGCTCATGCCTGGAACCAGACCTGTGTGGACTGTCTAGGGAGAGTGAACCCCTGTGCGGTGAGAAAAAGCCTGTGTGGCTATTTGCTTGGACATTTAAAACCAGGGACTTAGGGACTAGGACAGCACTAGGCTGATCCCAGTTGTTAGTTAGGAAACCTGTATGTTTAGTCAGAGGTCAAGTTGACCAGGATTTATTTTGTTTATATGTTTCTTTTGGCTTTGCTGTGTTTTGTCACTGTAAATAGAAAATAAACCGCACCTTTTTTTTGATTTTGAAAACCACAACCTCCGTTTGCTGGGCCTGTTTTTGTGTGGGGAGCCCATCCCGGGGGTCACACACACCCGCTGCCGAGCTAACCCCCTCACACACAGTAGAAGAAAACTATATAGAAATTGTTTATTTCACACACCTCCACATACCGTATGTATAACACACTGCAAAATATTTTTTGTGGCCCTAAATGGCGTTTTTTGGAAGACCACAACACACCCACAGTACGTAACGGCTGAATCGCACAGCTACAGAACTGCAGAAAATGCTATTCAAAAAAAAAATTTTTTTTAGCATAGCACAGTAGAAGAAAACTATATAGAAATTGTTTATTTCACACACCTCCACATATGTATAACACACTGCAAAATATTTTTTGTGGCCCTAAATGGCGTTTTTTGGAAGACCACAACACACCCACAGTACGTAACCGCTGAATCGCACAGCTACAGAACTGCAGAAAATGCTATTAAAAAAAAATGTTTTTTTTTTAGTATAGCACAGTAGAAGAAAACTATATAGAAATAGTTTATTTCACACACCTCCACATATGTATAACACACTGCAAAATATTTTTTGTGGCCCTAAATGGCGTTTTTTGGAAGACCACAACACACCCACAGTACGTAATGGCTGAATCGCACAGCTACAGAACTGCAGAAAATGCTATTAAAAAAAAATCTTGTTTTTTTAGTATAGCACAGTAGAAGAAAACTATATAGAAATTGTTTATTTCACACACCTCCACATATGTATAACACACTGCAAAATATTTTTTGTGGCCCTAAATGGCGTTTTTTGGAAGACCACAACACACCCACAGTATGTAACGGCTGAATCGCACAGCTACAGAACTGCAGAAAATGATATTCAAAAAAAAGTTGTTTTTTAGTATAGCACAGTAGAAGAAAACTATATAGAATTTTTTTATTTCACACACCTCCACATATGTATAACAGACTGCAAAATATTTTTGTGGCCCTAAATGGCGTTTTTTGGAAGACCACAAAACACCCACAGTACGTAACCGCTGAATCGCACAGCTACAGAACTGCAGAAAATGCTATTCAAAAAAAATGTTTTTTTTAGTATAGCACAGTAGAAGAAAACTATATAGAAATTGTTTATTTCACACACCTCCACATATGTATAACACACTGCAAAATATTTTTTGTGGCCCTAAATGGCGTTTTTTGGAAGACCACAACACACCCACAGTACGTAACCGCTGAATCACACAGCTACAGAACTGCAGAAAATGCTATTAAAAAAAATGTTTTTTTTAGTATAGCACAGTAGAAGAAAACTTTATAGAAATTGTTTATTTCACACACCTCCACATATGTATAACACACTGCAAAATATTTTTTGTGGCCCTAAATGGCATTTTTTGGAAGACCACAACACATCCACAGTACGTAACCGCTGAATCACACAGCTACAGAACTGCAGAAAATGCTATTAAAAAAAATGTTTTTTTTTTAGTATAGCACAGTAGAAGAAAACTATATAGAAATTGTTTATTTCACACACCTCCACATATGTATAACACACTGCAAAATATTTTTTGTGGCCCTAAATGGCGTTTTTTGGAAGACCACAACACACCCACAGTACGTAACCGCTGAATCGCACAGCTACAGAACTGCAGAAAATGCTATTCAAAAAATTTTTTTTTTTATTAGTATAGCACAGTAGAAGAAAACTATATAGAAATTGTTTATTTCACACACCTCCACATATGTATAACACACTGCAAAATATTTTTTGTGGCCCTAAATGGCGTTTTTTGGAAGACCACAAAACACCCACAGTACGTAACCGCTGAATCGCACAGCTACAGAACTGCAGAAAATGCTATTCAAAAAAAATGTTTTTTTTTTAGTATAGCACAGTAGAAGAAAACTATATAGAAATTGTTTATTTCACACACCTCCACATATGTATAACACACTGCAAAATATTTTTTGTGGCCCTAAATGGCGTTTTTTGGAAGACCACAACACACCCACAGTACGTAACGGCTGAATCGCACAGCTACAGAACTGCAGAAAATGCTATTCAAAAAAAATGTTTTTTTAGTATAGCACAGTAGAAGAAAACTATATAGAAATTGTTTATTTCACACACCTCCACATATGTATAACACACTGCAAAATATTTTTTGTGGCCCTAAATGGCGTTTTTTGGAAGACCACAACACACCCACAGTACGTAACCGCTGAATCGCACAGCTACAGAACTGCAGAAAATGCTATTAAAAAAAATGTTGTTTTTTTAGTATAGCACAGTAGAAGAAAACTATATAGAAATTGTTTATTTCACACACCTCCACATATGTATAACACACTGCAAAATATTTTTTGTGGCCCTAAATGGCGTTTTTTGGAAGACCACAACACACCCACAGTACGTAACGGTTGAATCGCACAGCTACAGAACTGCAGAAAATGATATTCAAAAAAAATGTTGTTTTTTTAGTATAGCACAGTAGAAGAAAACTATATAGAATTTTTTTATTTCACACACCTCCACATATGTATAACAGACTGCAAAATATTTTTGTGGCCCTAAATGGCGTTTTTTGGAAGATCACAAAACACCCACAGTACGTAACCGCTGAATCGCACAGCTACAGAACTGCAGAAAATGCTATTAAAAAAAAAAGGTTTTTTTTAGTATAGCACAGTAGAAGAAAACTATATAGAAATTGTTTATTTCACACACCTCCACATATGTATAACACACTGCAAAATATTTTTTGTGGCCCTAAATGGCGTTTTTTGGAAGACCACAACACACCCACAGTACGTAACCGCTGAATCACACAGCTACAGAACTGCAGAAAATGCTATTAAAAAAATGTTTTTTTTTAGTATAGCACAGTAGAAGAAAACTATATAGAAATTGTTTATTTCACACACCTCCACATATGTATAACACACTGCAAAATATTTTTTCTGGCCCTAAATGGCGTTTTTTGGAAGACCACAACACACCCACAGTACGTAACCGCTGAATCGCACAGCTACAGAACTGCAGAAAATGCTATTCAAAAAAAATGTTTTTTTTATTAGTATAGCACAGTAGAAGAAAACTATATAGAAATTGTTTATTTCACACACCTCCACATATGTATAACACACTGCAAAAATATTTTTTGTGGCCCTAAATGGCGTTTTTTGGAAGACCACAAAACACCCACAGTACGTAACCGCTGAATCGCACAGCTACAGAACTGCAGAAAATGCTATTCAAAAAAAAATGTTTTTTTTTTTAGTATATAGCACAGTAGAAGAAAACTATATATAAACTGTTTATTTCACACACCTCCACATATGTATAACACACTGCAAAATATTTTTTGTGGCCCTAAATGGCGTTTTTTGGAAGACCACAACACACCCACAGTACGTAACCGCTGAATCGCACAGCTGCAGAACTGCAGAAAATGCTATTAAAAAAAAATCATGTTTTTTTAGTATAGCACAGTAGAAGAAAACTATATAGAAATTGTTTATTTCACACACCTCCACATATGTATAACACACTGCAAAATATTTTTTGTGGCCCTAAATGGCGTTTTTTGGAAGACCACAACACACCCACAGTACGTAACCGCTGAATCGCACAGCTACAGAACTGCAGAAAATGCTATTAAAAAAAAAATGTTTTTTTTTTTTAGTATAGCACAGTAGAAGAAAACTATATAGAAATTGTTTATTTCACACACCTCCACATATGTATAACACACTGCAAAATATTTTTTGTGGCCCTAAATGGCGTTTTTTGGAAGACCACAACACACCCACAGTACGTAACCGCTGAATCGCACAGCTACAGAACTGCAGAAAATGCTATTAAAAAAAAAATGTTTTTTTTTTTTAGTATAGCACAGTAGAAGAAAACTATATAGAAATAGTTTATTTCACACACCTCCACATATGTATAACACACTGCAAAATATTTTTTGTGGCCCTAAATGGCGTTTTTTGGAAGACCACAACACACCCACAGTACGTAACGGCTGAATCGCACAGCTACAGAACTGCAGAAAATGCTATTAAAAAAAAATCTTGTTTTTTTTAGTATAGCACAGTAGAAGAAAACTATATAGAAATTGTTTATTTCACACACCTCCACATATGTATAACACACTGCAAAATATTTTTTGTGGCCCTAAATGGCGTTTTTTGGAAGACCACAACACACCCACAGTACGTAACCGCTGAATCGCACAGCTACAGAACTGCAGAAAATGCTATTAAAAAAAAATGATTTTTTTTTAGTATAGCACAGTAGAAGAAAACTATATAGAAATTGTTTATTTCACACACCTCCACATATGTATAACACACTGCAAAATATTTTTTGTGGCCCTAAATGGCGTTTTTTGGAAGACCACAAAACACCCACAGTACGTAACCGCTGAATCGCACAGCTACAGAACTGCAGAAAATGCTATTCAAAAAAAATGTTTTTTTTTTAGTATATAGCACAGTAGAAGAAAACTATATATAAACTGTTTATTTCACACACCTCCACATATGTATAACACACTGCAAAATATTTTTTGTGGCCCTAAATGGCGTTTTTTGGAAGACCACAACACACCCACAGTACGTAACCGCTGAATCGCACAGCTGCAGAACTGCAGAAAATGCTATTAAAAAAAAATCATGTTTTTTTAGTATAGCACAGTAGAAGAAAACTATATAGAAATTGTTTATTTCACACACCTCCACATATGTATAACACACTGCAAAATATTTTTTGTGGCCCTAAATGGCGTTTTTTGGAAGACCACAACACACCCACAGTACGTAACCGCTGAATCGCACAGCTACAGAACTGCAGAAAATGCTATTAAAAAAAAAATGTTTTTTTTTTTAAGTATAGCACAGTAGAAGAATACTATATAGAAATTTGTTTATTTCACACACCTCCACATATGTATAACACACTGCAAAATATTTTTTGTGGCCCTAAATGGCGTTTTTTGGAAGACCACAACACACCCACAGTACGTAACCGCTGAATCGCACAGCTACAGAACTGCAGAAAATGCTATTAAAAAAAAATGTTTTTTTTTTTAGTATAGCACAGTAGAAGAAAACTATATAGAAATAGTTTATTTCACACACCTCCACATATGTATAACACACTGCAAAATATTTTTTGTGGCCCTAAATGGCGTTTTTTGGAAGACCACAACACACCCACAGTACGTAACGGCTGAATCGCACAGCTACAGAACTGCAGAAAATGCTATTAAAAAAAAATCTTGTTTTTTTAGTATAGCACAGTAGAAGAAAAACTATATAGAAATTGTTTATTTCACACACCTCCACATATGTATAACACACTGCAAAATATTTTTTGTGGCCCTAAATGGCGTTTTTTGGAAGACCACAACACACCCACGGTACGTAACCGCTGAATCGCACAGCTACAGAACTGCAGAAAATGCTATTAAAAAAAAATGTTTTTTTTTTTAGTATAGCACAGTAGAAGAAAACTATATAGAAATTGTTTATTTCACACACCTCCACATATGTATAACACACTGCAAAATATTTTTTGTGGCCCTAAATGGCGTTTATTGGAAGACCACAACACATCCACAGTACGTAACCGCTGAATCACACAGCTACAGAACTGCAGAAAATGCTATTAACCACTTAAGCCCCGACCATTTCGGGCCATTAGGACCAGGCCTGTTTTTGGGATTCGGCACTGCGCTGCTTTAACTGTAAATTGTGCGGGACATGCAATGTTGTACCCAAATGAAATTTGTGTCCTTTTCTTCCCACAAATAGAGCTTTCTTTTAATGGTATTTGATTGCCTCTGCGATTTTTATTTTTTGCGATATAAACAGAAAAAGACCGAAAATTTTGAAAAAAAATGATATTTTCTACTTTTTGTTATAAGAAAAATCGAATAATCTCAATTTTAGTCATACATTTAGGCCAAAATGTATTCAGCCACATGTCTTTAGGTAAAAAAAATGTCAATAAGCGTATATTTATTGGTTTGCGCAAAAGTTATAGCGTTTACAAACTAGGGTACATTTTCTGAAATTTACACAGCTTTAAATTTATGACTGCCTATCTCATTTCTTGAGGTGCTAAAATGGCAGGGCAGTACAAAACCCCCCCAAATTACCCCATTTTGGAAAGTAGACACCCCAAGGAAATTGCTGAGAGGCATGTTGAGCCCATTGAATATTTTTTTTTTTTGTCCCAAGTGATTGAATAATGACAAAAAAAAAAAAATTACAAAAAGTTGTCACTAAATGATATATTGCTCACACATGCCATGGTTATATGTGGAATTGCACCCCAAAATACATTCTGCTGCTTCTCCTGAGTACGGGGATACCACATGTGTGGGACTTTTTAGGAGCCTAGCCACGTACGGGACCCCGGAAACCAAGCACCGCCTTCAGGATTTCTAAGGGCGCAAATTTTTGATTTCACTCCTCACTACCTATCACAGTTTCGAAGGCCATAAAATGCCAAAATAGCACAAAACCCCCCCAAATGACCCCATTTTGGAAAGTAGACACCCCAAGCTATTTGCTGAGAGGCATGTTGAGTTCATGGAATATTTTATATTTTGCCACAGGTTGCGGGAATATGACAAACTTTTTTTTTTTTTGCACAAAGTTGTCACTAAATGATATATTGCTCACACATGCCATGGGCATATGTGAAATTACACCCCAAAATACATTCTGCTGCTTCTCCTGAGTACGGGGATACCACATGTGTGGGACTTTTTGGGAGCCTAGCCGCGTACGGGACCCCAAAACCAAGCACCGCCTTCAAGGTTTCTAAGGGCATACATTTTTGATTTCGCTCCTCACTACCTATCACAGTTTTGAAGGCCATAAAATGCCAAGATGGCACAAAACCCCCCCAAATGACCCCATTTTGGAAAGTAGACACCCCAAGCTATTTGCTGAGAGGCATGTTGAGTTCATGGAATATTTTATATTTTGCCACAGGTTGCGGGAATATGACAAACTTTTTTTTTTTTTGCACAAAGTTGTCACTAAATGATATATTGCTCACACATGCCATGGGCATATGTGAAATTACACCCCAAAATACATTCTGCTGCTTCTCCTGAGTACGGGGATACCACATGTGTGGGACTTTTTGGGAGCCTAGCTGCGTACGGGACCCCAAAAACCAAGCACCGCCTTCAAGGTTTCTAAGGGCATACATTTTTGATTTCACTCCTCACTACCTATCACAGTTTTGAAGGCCATAAAATGTCAAAATAGCCCAAAACCCCCACAAATGACCCCATTTTGGAAAGTAGACACCCCAAGCTATTTGCTGAGAGGCATGGTGAGTATTTTACAGCTCTCATTTGTTTTTGAAAATTAAGAAAGACATTTTTTTTTCTTTTTTTTTTTCTTTTTTTACATTTTCAAAACGCGAGATCTGCAAAATACTCAACATACCTCTCAGCAAATAGCTTGGGGTGTCTACTTTCCAAAATGGGGTCATTTGGGGGGTTTTGTGCTACCTGGGCATTCCATGGCCTCCGAAACTGTGATAGGCAGTGAGGAGTGAAATCAAAAATTTACACCCATAGAAATCCTGAAGGCGGTGCTTGGTTTTTGGGGTCCCGTACGCGACTAGGCTCCCAAAAAGTCCCACACATGTGGTATCCCCATACTCAGGAGAAGCAACAGAATGTATTTTGGGGTGTAATTCCACATATGCCCATGGCATGTTTGAGCAATATATAATTTAGTGACAACTTTTTGTACATTTTTATTTTTTTTTATTTTTTTGGTCATTATTCAATCACTTGGGACAAAAAAAAAAATATTCAATGGGCTCAACATGCCTCTCAGCAAATAGCTTGGGGTGTCTACTTTCCAAAATGGGGTCATTTGGGGGGGTTTTGAACTGTCCTGGCATTTTATGCACAACATTAGGAAGCTTATGTCACACATCATCCACTCTTCTAACCACTTGAAGACAAAGCCCTTTCTGACACTTTTTGTTTACATGAAAAAAAAAAAATTTTTGCAAGAAAATTATGTTGAACCCCCAAACATTATATATTTTTTTAAAGCAAAGGCCCTACAGATTAAAATAGTGGGTGTTGCATTTTTTTTTTCCACACAGTATTTGCGCAGCGATTTTTCAAACACATTTTTTGGGGGAAAAACACACTTTTTTTATTTTTAATGCACTAAAAAACACTATATTGCCCAAATGTTTGATGAAATAAAAAAGATGATCATAGGCCGAGTACATGGATACCAAACACGACATGCTTTAAAATTGCGCACAAACGCGCAGCGGCGACAAACTACATTCATTTTTAAAAGCATTTAAAAGCCTTTACAGGTTACCACGTTAGATTTACAGAGGAGGTCTACTGCTAAAATGACTGCCCTCGATCTGACCTTTCGCGGTGATACCTCACATGCATGATGCAATTGCTGTTTACATATGACGCTAGACCGAAGCTTGCGTTCGCCTTTGCGCAAGAGCAGGGGGGGGACAGCGGTGCTTTTTTTTTTTTTATTATTTATTTGGCTTTTTTATTTTATTTTTAAACTGTGCCTTCCATATTTTATTTTTTTACCATTTTTATCGTTATCTCAGGGAATGTAAATATCCCCTATGATAGCAATAAGTAGTGACAGGTACTCTTTTTTTGAAAAAAATTGGGGGGTTAGACCCTAGATCTTTCCTCTGCCCTCAAAGCATCTGACCACACCAAGATCGGTGTGATAAAATGCTTTCCCAATTTCCCAATGGCGCTTTTTATATCCGGGGGGGTCATTCCCTCCCACTGCTTGTAAAAGCAGTCTAGAGGCTAATTATCTGCTAGAATTGCTTTTACATGAAAGCCGGCTGCTGGCTGAAAAGAATGATACCAAGATGATACCTAAACCCGCAGGCATCATTCTGTTATAAACATTCAAAGTCCAACAACATACCAGTACGTTGCTGGTCCTTGTTGGACATGTATTGTAATCTTTTTTTTCATACAGCCTATTGGCTGAACGAAAAAAAGAGATTGATTGGTGGGTATGCCCACCATTAGAATACCTCCCTTCATCCACCCACTTCTAATGATGGGCATATATGCCGAAGCATGGGGGCATCCTCCCGCAAAAAAGTTATGCCGCGTACACACGGTCAAGCCTTTGTCGGAATTTCGACCGTATGTACGCGGCATAAAAGGTTATGCCGCGTACACACGGTCGGACTTTTCCACGGGCAAGCCTCCGTTGGAATTTCGACCGTATATACGCGGCATTAGGAGCAAAATCGCTCCTCCGCCCCTGCTGCCCCCATGCTTCGGCATATATGCTCTTTTTTTTAACTGTGGTGGTGAAATCACCTCCTACAGCGTTGGAGTCACGGCTGTCAAGATAAATAGATCCGCGCTGCAACTGAATGGCGTACCTGCTAAGCAAATGGTGGTTAACATTAAAACAAAGTAACATTACAGTACAACAGTAAGACCTTACCATGCCATACCTGCAAAGCAAATACCAAAACAAAACCTAGTAAAAAATAAAAAAATGTTTTAACGCAACCTGTGCCTAAAATATATATATGCCGAAGCATGGGGGCATCCTCCCGCAAAAAAGTTATGCCGCGTACACACGGTCGGAATTTTCCACGGGCAGGCCTCCGTCGGAATTTCGACCGTATGTACGCGGCATTAGGAGCAAAATCGCTCCTCCGCCCCTGCTGCCCCCATGCTTCGGCATATATGCTCTTTTTTTTAACTGTGGTGTCACGGCTTTATGTATCGTGGGAGCAAACGCTGTTGCTGTCAAGATAAATAATTCCGCGCTGCAGTTGAATGGCGCACCTGAAAACAAAAAATTACATACCTGAAAAGCAAGCATGATAAAACATTGCAGAATAGAATACAGTAAAAAAGAACAGAACAATAGAGAGAAAATAGAGAGAGAGAGAACAATAAAACGACAACTATTTTTGTTTTTTTTATTTTATATTTTTTTTGTGTTTTGTTTTTTACGTTTTTTTTTTTCTTTTTTACACTTTTTTTGTAACTTTACAACTGTAATGGTTCGGGTCTCTCAAAATGTAATGGCATCTTGGGAGACCCTGTGTAAGTGTGTCCTTGTCTGTGAAATGCTGTACCCTACGCTAAAACTTCACTTTTGAGTGGTAGCGTTCAAAACATTCACCTTGGACTGGTTGATATTGATGGTTGCTATGGACTGGTTGCTATGGACGGTTGCTATGGACAGTTGCTATGGACGGTTGCTACGGATTGGTTGTTATGGACGGTTGCTATGGATTGGTTGCCATGGACAGTTGCTATGGACTGGATGCTATGGATAGTTGCTATGGATGGTTGCTATGGACAGTTGCTATGGACAGTTGCTATGGACTGGTTGCAATGGATGGTTGCTATGGACAGTTGCTATAGACTGGTTGCTATGGATGGTTGCTATGGACGGTTGCTATGGACTGGTTGCTATGGACGTTTGCTATGGACTGGTTGATATGGATCAGGCCTGTCTCTGCGAACGCTGCAGTTATGTGTGTTGTGTTTGGTAAGTGACAGTGATCGATCGATACTGCGCTTGGGTGGGCTGGGCTGGGCTGGGCTGGGCGGAGGGGCTAAACGCAGGCGCTAGCAGGTATCTGGGCTGATCCCGCTAACACTGCGTTTTTGGGAACCCTAAACCGCTGGGGATGCTAGTATAGATCTGATCAGATACTATACCACTAAGGGGGGTGTATGCTTTGCGCGTGGGTGTTAGCGTTACTGGCACTAACCTAACACTGCCTGGGGCGACGCAGACCCTCTCTGGCGCTAAAACCTAATTGATCTCACCCGCCGGGCGATCAGGGGGGTTAAACCTTTATTGGGTTATATACGGCGGGTGCCCTGATGCTATAAAAAGCAAACTAATCAACCAGCGTCACCCGTAACCTTTATATGGTGATCACTGGTGAAAGGGTTAACTAGGGGCAATCAGGGGGTTAAAACCTTTATTAGGTTAAATATGGGGGTACCTGACACTATATAAAAACCTGACGGGTATCCTAAATAACTAAATAACTTACTGGCTAACCAGTGACACCAGTGACGCTTATACGGCGATCACTGGTGAAAGGGTTAACTCTAGGGGCAATCAGGGGGTTAAAATAATATATGGGGGTACCTGACACTAATAAAAACCTGCGGCGAACCTAAAAAAAAAAAAATAATAATCTAAAACACCAGCGACACAAATACAGCGATCGGAAAAACAATCGCTTAGTGACGCTGAAGTTAGGGGGTGAAAGGGTTACCTGGGGGTGATCAAGGGGTTAAACCTTTATATGGGGGGGTTAGGGGGCTACCCTGGACCTAAAGGGGCCTAATCCTAACTGCCCTGCAACTTTTTACAATCACAGATGACACTAAATGCTGTGATCAGTAAAATAAATGATCACTGCAATCAGTGACACTGTGATTGGGGGCTTTGGGGTGACCTGGGGGGTGATCTGGGGGTGACTGGGGGGTGATTTGTGTGCCTATGTGTACCTACGTGTCAGTGGACTGTTGGTGCACTAACCTCTGTCTTCACTCCTCGGCGCCGGGAACGAAAAGACCGCGGCGAGGGAGATGACATCACTTCCTCCAGCCTTGTTTACATCACATGGCGGAGGAAGCATTTTCATTGGCCGGGAGCGATCGCGAGGGGGGGGCGGAATCGAGTGGCCGCCCCCTCATGCCTGATCGCTCCCGAACACTTAACGGCCGCTCACTGCAGTGAAGGGGGGTCCGGATGGACCCCCCAACTGCACAAAGGCGATCACGTAGATCTACGTGATTCTGCCTGTCCGTGCCATTCTGTCGACGTAAATCGGCGGTGGGCGGTCGTTAAGTGGTTAAAAAAAATGTTTTTTTTTTAGTATAGCACAGTAGAAGAAAACTATATAGAAATTGTTTATTTCACACACCTCCACATATGTATAACACACTGCAAAATATTTTTTGTGGCCCTAAATGGCGTTTTTTGGAAGACCACAACACACCCACAGTACGTAACCGCTGAATCGCACAGCTACAGAACTGCAGAAAATGCTATTCAAAAAAAATGTTGTTTTTTTAGTATAGCACAGTAGAAGAAAACTATATAGAAATTGTTTATTTCACACACCTCCACATATGTATAACACACTGCAAAATATTTTTTGTGGCCCTAAATGGCGTTTTTTGGAAGACCACAAAACACCCACAGTACGTAACCGCTGAATCGCACAGCTACAGAACTGCAGAAAATGCTATTAAAAAAAAATGTTTTTTTTTAGTATAGCACAGTAGAAGAAAACTATATAGAAATTGTTTATTTCACACTCCTCCACATATGTATAACACACTGCAAAATATTTTTTGTGGCCCTAAATGGCGTTTTTTGGAAGACCACAACACACCCACAGTATGTAACGGCTGAATCGCACAGCTACAGAACTGCAGAAAATGATATTCAAAAAAAATGTTGTTTTTTTAGTATAGCACAGTAGAAGAAAACTATATAGATTTTTTTTATTTCACACACCTCCACATATGTATAACAGACTGCAAAATATTTTTGTGGCCCTAAATGGCGTTTTTTGGAAGACCACAAAACACCCACAGTACGTAACCGCTGAATCGCACAGCTACAGAACTGCAGAAAATGCTATTCAAAAAAAATGTTTTTTTTTAGTATAGCACAGTAGAAGAAAACTATATAGAAATTGTTTATTTCACACACCTCCACATATGTATAACACACTGCAAAAAAATTTTTGTGGCCCTAAATGGCGTTTTTTGGAAGACCACAACACACCCACAGTACGTAACCGCTGAATCACACAGCTACAGAACTGCAGAAAATGCTATTAAAAAAAATGTTTTTTTTAGTATAGCACAGTAGAAGAAAACTATATAGAAATTGTTTATTTCACACACCTCCACATATGTATAACACACTGCAAAATATTTTTTGTGGCCCTAAATGGCATTTTTTGGAAGACCACAACACATCCACAGTACATAACCGCTGAATCACACAGCTACAGAACTGCAGAAAATGCTATTAAAAAAAATGTTTTTTTTTAGTATAGCACAGTAGAAGAAAACTATATAGAAATTGTTTATTTCACACACCTCCACATATGTATAACACACTGCAAAATATTTTTTGTGGCCCTAAATGGCGTTTTTTGGAAGACCACAACACACCCACAGTACGTAACGGCTGAATCGCACAGCTACAGAACTGCAGAAAATGCTATTCAAAAAAAATGTTTTTTTTATTAGTATAGCACAGTAGAAGAAAACTATATAGAAATTGTTTATTTCACACACCTCCACATATGTATAACACACTGCAAAATATTTTTTGTGGCCCTAAATGGCGTTTTTTGGAAGACCACAAAACACCCACAGTACGTAACCGCTGAATCGCACAGCTACAGAACTGCAGAAAATGCTATTAAAAAAAAATGTTTTTTTTTTTAGTATAGCACAGTAGAAGAAAACTATATAGAAATTGTTTATTTCACACACCTCCACATATGTATAACACACTGCAAAATATTTTTTGTGGCCCTAAATGGCGTTTTTTGGAAGACCACAACACACCCACAGTACGTAACCGCTGAATCGCACAGCTACAGAACTGCAGAAAATGCTATTCAAAAAAAATGTTGTTTTTTTAGTATAGCACAGTAGAAGAAAACTATATAGAAATTGTTTATTTCACACACCTCCACAAATGTATAACACACTGCAAAATATTTTTTGTGGCCCTAAATGGCGTTTTTTGGAAGACCACAAAACACCCACAGTACGTAACCGCTGAATCGCACAGCTACAGAACTGCAGAAAATGCTATTAAAAAAAAATGTTTTTTTTTAGTATAGCACAGTAGAAGAAAACTATATAGAAATTGTTTATTTCACACACCTCCACATATGTATAACACACTGCAAAATATTTTTTGTGGCCCTAAATGGCGTTTTTTGGAAGACCACAACACACCCACAGTATGTAACGGCTGAATCGCACAGCTACAGAACTGCAGAAAATGATATTCAAAAAAAATGTTGTTTTTTTAGTATAGCACAGTAGAAGAAAACTATATAGATTTTTTTTATTTCACACACCTCCACATATGTATAACAGACTGCAAAATATTTTTGTGGCCCTAAATGGCGTTTTTTGGAAGACCACAAAACACCCACAGTACGTAACCGCTGAATCGCACAGCTACAGAACTGCAGAAAATGCTATTCAAAAAAAATGTTTTTTTTTAGTATAGCACAGTAGAAGAAAACTATATAGAAATTGTTTATTTCACACACCTCCACATATGTATAACACACTGCAAAAAAATTTTTGTGGCCCTAAATGGCGTTTTTTGGAAGACCACAACACACCCACAGTACGTAACCGCTGAATCACACAGCTACAGAACTGCAGAAAATGCTATTAAAAAAAATGTTTTTTTTAGTATAGCACAGTAGAAGAAAACTATATAGAAATTGTTTATTTCACACACCTCCACATATGTATAACACACTGCAAAATATTTTTTGTGGCCCTAAATGGCATTTTTTGGAAGACCACAACACATCCACAGTACGTAACCGCTGAATCACACAGCTACAGAACTGCAGAAATGCTATTAAAAAAAATGTTTTTTTTTAGTATAGCACAGTAGAAGAAAACTATATAGAAATTGTTTATTTCACACACCTCCACATATGTATAACACACTGCAAAATATTTTTTGTGGCCCTAAATGGCGTTTTTTGGAAGACCACAACACACCCACAGTACGTAACCGCTGAATCGCACAGCTACAGAACTGCAGAAAATGCTATTCAAAAAAAATGTTTTTTTTATTAGTATAGCACAGTAGAAGAAAACTATATAGAAATAGTTTATTTCACACACCTCCACATATGTATAACACACTGCAAAATATTTTTTGTGGCCCTAAATGGCGTTTTTTGGAAGACCACAAAACACCCACAGTACGTAACCGCTGAATCGCACAGCTACAGAACTGCAGAAAATGCTATTCAAAAAAAATGTTTTTTTTAGTATAGCACAGTAGAAGAAAACTATATAGAAATTGTTTATTTCACACACCTCCACATATGTATAACACACTGCAAAATATTTTTTGTGGCCCTAAATGGCGTTTTTTGGAAGACCACAACACACCCACAGTACGTAACGGCTGAATCGCACAGCTACAGAACTGCAGAAAATGCTATTCAAAAAAAATGTTTTTTTAGTATAGCACAGTAGAAGAAAACTATATAGAAATTGTTTATTTCACACACCTCCACATATGTATAACACACTGCAAAATATTTTTTGTGGCCCTAAATGGCGTTTTTTGGAAGACCACAACACACCCACAGTACGTAACCGCTGAATCGCACAGCTACAGAACTGCAGAAAATGCTATTAAAAAAAATGTTGTTTTTTTAGTATAGCACAGTAGAAGAAAACTATATAGAAATTGTTTATTTCACACACCTCCACATATGTATAACACACTGCAAAATATTTTTTGTGGCCCTAAATGGCGTTTTTTGGAAGACCACAAAACACCCACAGTACGTAACCGCTGAATCGCACAGCTACAGAACTGCAGAAAATGCTATTCAAAAAAAATGTTTTTTTTAGTATAGCACAGTAGAAGAAAACTATATAGAAATTGTTTATTTCACACACCTCCACATATGTATAACACACTGCAAAATATTTTTTGTGGCCCTAAATGGCGTTTTTTGGAAGACCACAACACACCCACAGTACGTAACCGCTGAATCGCACAGCTACAGAACTGCAGAAAATGCTATTCAAAAAAAATGTTTTTTTAGTATAGCACAGTAGAAGAAAACTATATAGAAATTGTTTATTTCACACACCTCCACATATGTATAACACACTGCAAAATATTTTTTGTGGCCCTAAATGGCGTTTTTTTGGAAGACCACAACACACCCACAGTACGTAACCGCTGAATCGCACAGCTACAGAACTGCAGAAAATGCTATTAAAAAAAATGTTGTTTTTTTAGTATAGCACAGTAGAAGAAAACTATATAGAAATTGTTTATTTCACACACCTCCACATATGTATAACACACTGCAAAATATTTTTTGTGGCCCTAAATGGCGTTTTTTGGAAGACCACAACACACCCACAGTACGTAACGGTTGAATCGCACAGCTACAGAACTGCAGAAAATGCTATTCAAAAAAAATGTTGTTTTTTTTTAGTATAGCACAGTAGAAGAAAACTATATAGAAATTGTTTATTTCACACACCTCCACATATGTATAACACACTGCAAAATATTTTTTGTGGCCCTAAATGGCGTTTTTTGGAAGACCACAACACACCCACAGTACGTAACCGCTGAATCACACAGCTACAGAACTGCAGAAAATGCTATTAAAAAAAGGTTTTTTTAGTATAGCACAGTAGAAGAAAACTATATAGAAATTGTTTATTTCACACACCTCCACATATGTATAACACACTGCAAAATATTTTTCTGGCCTAAATGGTGTTTTTTGGAAGACCACAACACACCCACAGTACGTAACCGCTGAATCGCACAGCTACAGAACTGCAGAAAATTCTATTCAAAAAAATGTTTTTTTTTAGTATAGCACAGTAGAAGAAAACTATATAGAAATTGTTTATTTCACACACCTCCACATATGTATAACACACTGCAAAATATTTTTTGTGGCCCTAAATGGCGTTTTTTTGGAAGACCACAAACACACCCACAGTACGTAACCGCTGAATCGCACAGCTACAGAACTGCAGAAAATGCTATTCAAAAAAAATGTTGTTTTTTTAGTATAGCACAGTAGAAGAAAACTATATAGAAATTGTTTATTTCACACACCTCCACATATGTATAACACACTGCAAAATATTTTTTGTGGCCCTAAATGGCGTTTTTTGGAAGACCACAAAACACCCATAGTACGTAACCGCTGAATCGCACAGCTACAGAACTGCAGAAAATGCTATTCAAAAAAAAATGTTTTTTTTAGTATAGCACAGTAGAAGAAAACTATATAGAAATTGTTTATTTCACACACCTCCACATATGTATAACACACTGCAAAATATTTTTTGTGGCCCTAAATGGCGTTTTTTGGAAGACCACAACACACCCACAGTACGTAACGGTTGAATCGCACAGCTACAGAACTGCAGAAAATGCTATTCAAAAAAAATGTTGTTTTTTTTTAGTATAGCACAGTAGAAGAAAACTATATAGAAATTGTTTATTTCACACACCTCCACATATGTATAACACACTGCAAAATATTTTTTGTGCCCTAAATGGCGTTTTTTGGAAGACCACAACACACCCACAGTACGTAACCGCTGAATCACACAGCTACAGAACTGCAGAAAAATGCTATTAAAAAAATGTTTTTTTTAGTATAGCACAGTAGAAGAAAACTATATAGAAATTGTTTATTTCACACACCTCCACATATGTATAACACACTGCAAAATATTTTTTCTGGCCCTAAATGGTGTTTTTTGGAAGACCACAACACACCCACAGTACGTAACCGCTGAATCGCACAGCTACAGAACTGCAGAAAATTCTATTCAAAAAAATGTTTTTTTTTTAGTATAGCACAGTAGAAGAAAACTATATAGAAATTGTTTATTTCACACACCTCCACATATGTATAACACACTGCAAAATATTTTTTGTGGCCCTAAATGGCGTTTTTTGGAAGACCACAACACACCCACAGTACGTAACCGCTGAATCGCACAGCTACAGAACTGCAGAAAATGCTATTCAAAAAAAATGTTGTTTTTTTAGTATAGCACAGTAGAAGAAAACTATATAGAAATTGTTTATTTCACACACCTCCACATATGTATAACACACTGCAAAATATTTTTTGTGGCCCTAAATGGCGTTTTTTGGAAGACCACAAAACACCCACAGTACGTAACCGCTGAATCGCACAGCTACAGAACTGCAGAAAATGCTATTCAAAAAAAATGTTTTTTTTTAGTATAGCACAGTAGAAGAAAACTATATAGAAATTGTTTATTTCACACACCTCCACATACCGTGTGTATAACACACTGCAAAATATTTTTTGTGGCCCTAAATGGCGTTTTTTGGAAGACCACAACACACCCACAGTACGTAACCGCTGAATAACACAGCTACAGAACTGCAGAAAATGCTATTAAAAAAAAAAAAAAATTAGTATAGCACAGTAGAAGAATACTATATAGAAATTGTTTATTTCACACACCTCCACATATGTATAACACACTGCAAAATATTTTTTGTGGCCCTAAATGGCGTTTTTTGGAAGACCACAAAACACCCACAGTACGTAACCGCTGAATCGCACAGCTACAGAACTGCAGAAAATGCTATTCAAAAAAATGTTTTTTTTTTAGTATAGCACAGTAGAAGAAAACTATATAGAAATTGTTTATTTCACACACCTCCACATATGTATAACACACTGCAAAATATTTTTTGTGGCCCTAAATGGCGTTTTTTGGAAGACCACAACACACCCACAGTACGTAACCGCTGAATCGCACAGCTACAGAACTGCAGAAAATGCTATTCAAAAAAATGTTGTTTTTTTAGTATAGCACAGTAGAAGAAAACTATATAGAAATTGTTTATTTCACACACCTCCACATATGTATAACACACTGCAAAATATTTTTTGTGGCCCTAAATGGCGTTTTTTGAAGACCACAAAACACCCACAGTACGTAACCGCTGAATCGCACAGCTACAGAACTGCAGAAAATGCTATTCAAAAAAAATGTTTTTTTTAGTATAGCACAGTAGAAGAAAACTATATAGAAATTGTTTATTTCACACACCTCCACATACCGTGTGTATAACACAATGCAAAATATTTTTTGTGGCCCTAAATGGCGTTTTTTGGAAGACCACAACACACCCACAGTACGTAACCGCTGAATAACACAGCTACAGAACTGCAGAAAATGCTATTAAAAAAAAAAAAAATTTTTAGTATAGCACAGTAGAAGAAAACTATATAGAAATTGTTTATTTCACACACCTCCACATATGTATAACACACTGCAAAATATTTTTTGTGGCCCTAAATGGCGTTTTTTGGAAGACCACAAAACACCCACAGTACGTAACCGCTGAATCGCACAGCTACAGAACTGCAGAAAATGCTATTCAAAATAAATGTTTTTTTTTAGTATAGCACAGTAGAAGAAAACTATATAGAAATTGTTTATTTCACACACCTCCACATACCGTATGTATAACACACTGCAAAATATTTTTTGTGGCCCTAAATGGCGTTTTTTTGGAAGACCACAACACACCCACAGTACGTAACCGCTGAATCACACAGCTACAGAACTGCAGAAAATGCTATTAAAAAAAATGTTTTTTTTTAGTATAGCACAGTAGAAGAAAACTATATAGAAATTGTTTATTTCACACACCTCCACATATGTATAACACACTGCAAAATATTTTTTGTGGCCCTAAATGGCGTTTTTTGGAAGACCACAACACACCCACAGTACGTAACGGCTGAATCGCACAGCTACAGAACTGCAGAAAATGCTATTAAAAAAAAATGTTGTTTTTTAGTATAGCACAGTAGAAGAAAACAATATATAATTTTTTTTATTTCACACACCTCCACATATGTATAACACACTGCAAAATATTTTTTGTGGCCCTAAATGGCATTTTTTGGAAGACCACAAAACACCCACAGTACGTAACCGCTGAATCGCACAGCTACAGAACTGCAGAAAATGCTATTCAAAAAAATGTTTTTTTTTTAGTATAGCACAGTAGAAGAAAACTATATAAAAATTGTTTATTTCACACACCTCCACATACCGTATGTATAACACACTGCAAAATATTTTTTGTGGCCCTAAATGGCGTTTTTTGAAAGACCACAACAAACCCACAGTACGTAACCGCTGAATCACACAGCTACAGAACTGCAGAAAATGCTATTAAAAAAAATGTTTTTTTTAGTATAGCACAGTAGAAGAAAACTTATAGAAATTGTTTATTTCACACACCTCCACATATGTATAACACACTGCAAAATATTTTTTGTGGCCCTAAATGGCGTTTTTTTGGAAGACCACAACACACCCACAGTACGTAACCACTGAATCGCACAGCTACAGAACTGCAGAAAATGCTATTCAAAAAAAATGTTTTTTTTATTAGTATAGCACAGTAGAAGATAACTATATAGAAATTGTTTATTTCACACACCTCCACATATGTATATCACACTGCAAAATATTTTTTGTGGCCCTAAATGGCATTTTTTGGAAGACCACAAAACACCCACAGTACGTAACCGCTGAATCGCACAGCTACAGAACTGCAGAAAATGCTATTAAAAAAAATGTTTTTTTTTTTAGTATAGCACAGTAGAAGAAAACTATATAGAAATTGTTTATTTCACACACCTCCACATATGTATAACACACTGCAAAATATTTTTTGTGGCCCTAAATGGCGTTTTTTGGAAGACCACAACACACCCACAGTACGTAACCGCTGAATCGCACAGCTACAGAACTGCAGAAAATGCTATTCAAAAAAAATTTTGTTTTTTTAGTATAGCACAGTAGAAGAAAACTATATAGAAAATTGTTTATTTCACACACCTCCACATATGTATAACACACTGCAAAATATTTTTTGTGGCCCTAAATGGCGTTTTTTGGAAGACCACAAAACACCCACAGTACGTAACCGCTGAATCGCACAGCTACAGAACTGCAGAAAATGCTATTCAAAAAAAAAGTTTTTTTAGTATAGCACAGTAGAAGAAAACTATATAGAAATTGTTTATTTCACACACCTCCACATACCGTATGTATAACACACTGCAAAATATTTTTTGTGGCCCTAAATGGCGTTTTTGGAAGACCACAACACACCCACAGTACGTAACCGCTGAATCACACAGCTACAGAACTGCAGAAAATGCTATTAAAAAAAAATGTTTTTTTTTAGTATAGCACAGTAGAAGAAAACTATATAGAAATTGTTTATTTCACACACCTCCACATATGTATAACACACTGCAAAATATTTTTTGTGGCCCTAAATGGCGTTTTTTGGAAGACTACAGTACGTAACCGCTGAATCGCACAGCTACAGAACTGCAGAAAATGCTATTAAAAAAAAATATTGTTTTTTTAGTATAGCACAGTAGAAGAAAACTATATAGAAATTGTTTATTTCACACACCTCCACATATGTATAACACACTGCAAAATATTTTTTGTGGCCCTAAATGGCGTTTTTTGGAAGACCACAAAACACCCACAGTACGTAACTGCTGAATCACACAGCTACAGAACTGCAGAAAATGCTATTCAAAAAAAATGTTTTTTTTTTAGTATAGCACAGTAGAAGAAAACTATATAGAAATTGTTCATTTCACACACCTCCACATATGTATAACACACTGCAAAATATTTTTTGTGGCCCTAAATGGCGTTTTTTGGAAGACCACAACACACCCACAGTACGTAACCGCTGAATCGCACAGCTACAGAACTGCAGAAAATGCTATTAAAAAAAAAAGTTTTTTTTTTAGTATAGCACAGTAGAAGAAAACTATATAGAAATTGTTTATTTCACACACCTCCACATATGTATAACACACTGCAAAATATTTTTTGTGGCCCTAAATGGCGTTTTTTGGAAGACCACAACACACCCACAGTACGTAACGGCTGAATCGCACAGCTACAGAACTGCAGAAAATGCTATTCAAAAAAAATGTTGTTTTTTTAGTATAGCACAGTAGAAGAAAACTATATAGAAATTGTTTATTTCACACACCTCCACATATGTATAACACACTGCAAAATATTTTTTGTGGCCCTAAATGGCATTTTTTGGAAGACCACAACACACCCACAGTACGTAACCGCTGAATCGCACAGCTACAGAACTGCAGAAAATGCTATTAAAATTTTTTTTTGTTTTTTTAGTATAGCACAGTAGAAGAAAACTATATAGAAATTGTTTATTTCACACACCTCCACATATGTATAACACACTGCAAAATATTTTTTGTGGCCCTAAATGGCGTTTTTTGGAAGACCACAAAACACCCACAGTACGTAACCGCTGAATCGCACAGCTACAGAACTGCAGAAAATGCTATTCAAAAAAAATGTTTTTTTAGTATAGCACAGTAGAAGAAAACTATATAGAAATTGTTTATTTCACACACCTCCACATATGTATAACACACTGCAAAATATTTTTTGTGGCCCATAATGGCGTTTTTTGGAAGACCACAACACACCCACAGTACGTAACCGCTGAATCGCACAGCTACAGAACTGCAGAAAATGCTATTAAAAAAATGTTGTTTTTTTAGTATAGCACAGTAGAAGAAAACTATATAGAAATTGTTTATTTCACACACCTCCACATATGTATAACACACTGCAAAATAATTTTTTGTGGCCCTAAATGGCATTTTTTGGAAGACCACAACACACCCACAGTACGTAAACGCCGAATCGCACAGCTACAGAACTGCAGAAAATGCTATTCAAAAAAAATGTTGTTTTTTTAGTATAGCACAGTAGAAGACAAATATATAAATGGTTTATTTCACACGCCTCCACATATGTATAACACACTGCAAAATATTTTTTGTGGCCCTAAATGGGTCTTTTTGCAAGCGTACATTAAAGTGCAAATTTATTTTTTATTTTTTTGCCCTAAACGGGTCTTTTTTTGCACAAGCAAAATAAAATGCAATTTTTTTTTTATTTTGCCCTTAATGGGTCTTTTGGAAAAGAGCACAATAAAGTGCCTTTTTTTTTGCCCTAAATGGATCTTTTTCCAAGAGCAGAATACACCCACAGTATGGAAACGGTGTATCTCTCAACGTAATATATGCAGTGCTGGTGCACTGAGCTTGCAGATAAAAGGTAGATTTTCTCTGACACTGGGCTCATGGCAGTGTAAAAAGACTGCACTGCAACACAAACAGGTAAACCTATGCAGATCGCTGAGTTATATCTCTGAATCTGGACTCCTATTCCTATATAATATATCTCTCTCCCTGAAAGCACCAACAGGAACCTGGCCCTACGCTACACTGTCTCTCTATCTTTTCCCTCAGATTCCAGAATCAGGACTAACTCATGTATTTTTCAATCTCTCCCTAAAAGCAGCAGCAGCAGACAAGATCCTCTCCCTATCTATTCTGAAGCAGAGTGACGTGTGTGCTGTGTGCCTCTAGCTTATATAGAAGCTGGGTCACATGTTGCACTGACCAATCACAGCCATGCCATTAGTAGGCATGGCTATGATGGCTTCTAAGGGCACACCAGCTAATCAAAAGGTGATTGGCTGGCCCCTGAAGCATTTCTAACTGTGCCATTAGATTGCCGAACCCGAACCCGAACCCGGACTTTCACGCAAAGTCCGGGTTCGGGTTCGGGAAAAAGCCAAAGTTCGGTACGGATCCGAACTTTACAGTTCGGGTTCGCTCAACTCTAGTCACTAACTGTATTCAGGTAAGCTTTAGGTGAACGCTATGCAAAGCACACAGTACACTAAGTGAAACACTGACTGCAGCTAGCACAATCACCTGCCTGCCTGTCACAGTATAGAGAATAACAGGAACGGATCTAGCTAATCTGAATACAGTGTATAAATATATATATACAACACCTAGGATGCATATATATCCTCTACACACTGTAACTGCAGCTAACTGACTCGCCAGCCTGCTCTATATAACTCAATATAAATTACACTGTCTCTCTCTGTAATCTCTCTCTTTTAACAACTCCAACACACTACACAAGGCCGCCAAGCCGGTGGCCTTATATACTGTGAGGCTTGTATTAAACCCCCTGAGCCATAATTGGCCAAAGCCACCCTGGCTTTGGCCAATTATGGCTCTCCGTTTTTTGTGCGCTGTGATTGGCTAAAGCATGCGGGTCATAGTGCATGCTTGGCCAATCATCAGCCAGCAATGCACTGCGATGCCGCAGTGAATTATGGGCCGTGATGCGCCACTCGAATTTGGCGCGAACTGTCCATAATGTTCGCAATTCGGCGAACAGCCGATGTTCGAGTCGAACATGGGTTCGACTCGAACACGAAACTCATCCCTAATAGTGAGTCCCATCCCCCACAGTTAGAAAACACACATAGGGAACACAGTTAACCCCTTTATCTCACCCTAGTGTTAACCCCTTCCCTGCCAGTGACATTTTTACAGTAATCAGTGCATTTTTATAGCACTGATCACTGTATAAATGCCAATGGTCCCAAAACTGTGTCAAAAGTGTCTGATATGTCCACCATAATGTCACAGTCTCAATAAAAATCGCAAATCGCCACCATTTCTAGTAAAAGAAAATAATAATAAATCTATCCCCTATTTTGTAGACACTATAACTTTTGCTCAAACCAATCAATAGACGTTTTTTGCGATTTTTATTACCAAAAATATATAGAAGAATACATATCGACCTAAACTGAGGAAAAAATTAGCTTTTTTAAAAACAAATTGGGGCTATTTATTACGGCAAAAATTACTAAATATTGTGTTTTTTTTCAAAATGTACTTTTTTTTGTTTATAGCGCAAAAGAATAAAAACCGCAGAAATTATCACATACCACCAAAAGAAAGCTCTATTTGTGGGAAAAAAAGGATGTTAATTTTGTTTGGGTACAGCATCGCATGACCGCACAATTGGCAGTTAAAGCAACGCAGTGCCGTATTGCATAAAACGGCATGGTCATTGAGCAGCCAATTCTTCCAGGGCTGAAGGGTTGAAGGGATTTTTTTTTTTTTTCATAAACAATTTTTTTTTTCTTTTTTATTGCATTTTAGTGAAAATATGGGATCTGAGGTCTTTTTGACCAGAGATCTCATATTTAAGAGGTCCTGTCATGCTTTTTTCTATTACAAGGGATGTTTACATTCCTTGTAATAGGAATAAAAGTGTTTGTTTGTTTTTTAAAGAACAGTGTAAAAATAAAAAAATAAAAAGTTAAATAAATAAGGAAAAAAGAATTAACGTGTTTTCGTCCCGCTGAGCTCGCATGCAGAAGCGAACACATATGTGAGTAGCGCTCGCATATGAAAATGGTGTTCAAACCACACAGTGAGGAATCGCCGTGATCGTTAAAGCGATAGCAATAATTTTAGCCCTAGACCTCCTTTGTAACTCAAAACATGCAACATGTACAATTTTTTAAACATCGCCTATGGAGATTATTAACCACTTAAGCCCCGGACCATTTGGTAGCTAGAGGACCAGAGGTGAATTCAGAATTTTGCACTGCGCTGCTTTAACTGTAAATTGTGCGGACATGCAATGTTGTACCCAAACGAAATTTGCGTCCTTTTCTTCCCACAAATAGAGCTTTCTTTTAATGGTATTTGATTGCCTCTGCGATTTTTATTTTTTGCGATATAAACGGAAAAAGACCGAAAATTTTGAAAAAAATGATATTTTCTACTTTTTGTTATAAGAAAAATTGAATAAACTCAATTGTAGTCATACATTTAGGCCAAAATGTATTCAGCCACATGTTTTTAGTAAAAAAATGTCAATAAGCGTATATTTATTGGTTTGCGCAAAAGTTATAGAGTTTACAAACTAGGGTACATTTTCTGAAATTTACACAGCTTTAAATTTATGACTGCCTATCTCATTTCTTGAGGTGCTAAAATGACAGGGCAGTACAACCCCCCCAAATGACCCCATTTTGGAAAGTAGACACCCCAAGGAAATTGCTGAGAGGCATGTTGAGCCCATTGAATTTTTTATTTTTTTGTCCCAAGTGATTGAATAATGACTAAAAAAAAAAAAAAAATTACAAAAAGTTGTCACTAAATGATATATTGCTCAAACATGCCATGGTTATATGTGGAATTTCACCCCAAAATACATTTTGCTGCTTCTCCTGAGTACGGGGATACCACATGTGTGGGACTTTTTGGGAGCCTAGCCGCGTACGGGACCCCGGAAACCAAGCACCGCCTTCAGGATTTCTAAGGGCGCAAATTTTTGATTTCACTCCTCACTACCTATCACAGTTTCGAAGGCCATAAAATGCCAAAATAGCACAAAACCCCCCCAAATGACCCCATTTTAGAAAGTAGACACCCCAAGGAAATTGCTGAGAGGCCTGTTGAGCCCATTGAATATATTTTTTTTTGTCCCAAGTGATTGAATAATGACAAAAAAAAAAAAAAATTACAAAAAGTTGTCACTAAATGATATATTGCTCACACATGCCATGGTTATATGTGGAATTACACCCCAAAATACATTTTTCTGTTTCTCCTGAGTACGGGGATACCACATGTGTGGGACTTTTTAGGAGCCTAGCCGCGTACGGGACCCCGAAAACCAAGCACCGCCTTCAGGATTTCTAGGCACAAATTTTTGATTTCACTCCTCACTACCTATCACAGTTTCGAACGCCATAAAATGCCAAAATCGCACAAAACCCCCCCAAATGACCCCATTTTGGAATATAGACACCCCAAGCTATTTGCTGAGAGGAATGGCGAGTATTTTACAGCTCTCATTTGTTTTTGAAAATGAAGAAAGAAAATATATATATATATATTGTGACAGCAGGAAGGTAAAGTCACCTGGTTGCATCCAGGGGGGTAGATATATTTCGCCCAGATTCAGGCTTTACGCCGACTTATACAACTAGGTGGAGAGTTGTATAAGGCTAGTGGGCTCATGGATGACTCATACCTCTAGGGAGAGTGTGGGGCGTCGTGCAGACAGAGATGAGGAGACCAGCTGAACCTTGTCAGCTCATTTAGGCCTCTATAAGAACTCCCAGCTTCATTAGATGTTAGCTCATGCCTGGAACCAGACCTGTGTGGACTGTCTAGGGAGAGTGAACCCCTGTGCGGTGAGGCAAAGCCTGTGTGGCTATTTGTTTGGACTTTTACTAAACCAGGGACTTAGGGACTAGGACAGCACTAGGCTGATCCCAGTTGTTAGTTAGGAAACCTGTATGTTTAGTCAGAGGTCAACTTGACCAGGATTTATTTTGGTTATGTTTCTTTTGCTTTGCTGTGTTTTGTCACGGTAAATAGAAAATAAACCGCACCTTTTTTGATTTTGAAAACCACAACCTCCGTTTGCTGGGCCTGTTTTGTGTGGGGAGCCCATCCCGGGGGTCACACACACCCGCTGCCGAGCTAACCCCCTCACAGTTGGTGGAGAACCAGTGGCAGTTTTTTTTAAGCCAGCATGGAGGAGATACTGAAGCAGCTGGCTCTAGCAAATGCCAATCAACAGCAGACAAATGCAGGTTTGCAAAGGAGCCTTGCAGCCCAGCAGCAGACAAACGCAACTTTGCAACAGAGTCTGGAGGCTCAGCAACGAGCCCAGCAGCAATCTGAGGCCCGCTTCATAGACCTGTTGCAGAAGCAAGAGCAGAGACTACAACAACAGATGGAAGCAGTAATGCAGCAACGTCCGCAGACCAGTGAGGAAAGCCGTCCCACTAATACCGCGTCCTTTGGGGTGAGTCGTTTATTGACAAAAATGACTGGAGAGGATGATCCAGAGGTATTTTTGACCACATTTGAAAGGACCGCTGAAAGAGAAAAGTGGCCTGAGGAGCAGTGGGCTGGACTGGTGGCTCCTCTGTTAACTGGTGAATCGCAGAAAGCTTACTATGACCTAGAGCCTAACCAAGCAAAAGACTATGTGATGCTAAAAGCTGAAATATTGGCAAGGCTGGGTGTCACCCAGGCTGTCCGGGCTCAGCGTGTGCATAACTGGACTTTCCAGCTTGGAAAACCCCCCAGGTCTCAAATGTATGATCTCATTCACCTGAGCAGAAAGTGGCTACAGCCAGAGACTTTGTCCGCACCAAAGATTGTGGAACGTGTTGTAATGGATCGGTTTTTGAGAGCTCTTCCTACTGCCATCCAAAAGTGGGTAAGCCATGGAGACCCAGAGACGGCCGATGGTCTTGTGGATCGTGTGGAGAAATACTTGGCTACAGAGAACCTGACGGCCTCTTCCAGAGACACTCGGACTTTCCACCCTAAGACCAGACCATCCCCAGGGGCGGATAAGAGGATTCCAAGGGGTGAGGGTGGAGAGAGTGAGAGGGTGGGAGCTCTACCCCAAGTTTGGCGAGAACAGCCTGGGAAATCAGCGGCTCAAGAGGCGGCAAGAAGGATCGTTTGCTACCGCTGCCGGCAAGCGGGACATATTGCAGCCAATTGCCCGGTTGTGGAGGAACCCATGCAGTGTGACTTTCTGACGGGCAGACGTCAGTCGCTGTGTGCGACAGTCGCATGCACTGCCATTCGAGGAACTGAGAAACATTTATGCAAAATGTGTGTTAATGGTAGAAATGTTGTGGTATTGCTGGATTCAGGTAGCCTTGTGACCCTGATAAAGGCTGAGTTAGTTAAAACAGAGGTCTCTGGGAATAGCAAGGTAGCTGTTATTTGTGTGCATGGGGACACCCGAGAGTATCCAGTGACTACAGTGTGTTTCGAGACCCCCAAAGGTACCCTCTCTCATCCAGTGGGCTTAGTATCTCAGTTACCGCATGACGCCATTGTGGGAAGGGATTTTCCGAAGTTCTGGGAACTGTGGGATGATCCTGAGCCCCTCACTGGTGCCCCTATGTACCAGGAATGTGATAGCCAGAACTCCCCTGAGAGTGGTGAGGACTCTCCGGAATTTCCCTTATCAGTATTGGCAGGGGAGACTCAAGAAACTGGAGAGGAGCCCACCTCCTCAGACGAAAACCTACCGTCTGTGGAGTTTTCTGATCTTGAGGTTCACAGGGAAAACTTTGCCACAGAACAGTTGAAAGACCCCGCCCTAATAAAGGCACGGGAAAACGTAGTGAAAATAGATGGTGAGTTAGTGAACCCAGATAATACCTGCACTTACCCATACTTCAGCGTAGAGAAGGACCTACTGTATCGGGTGGCAAAAAGGGCAGAAGAAACCGTTGAGCAGCTTGTGGTGCCCAAACCTTACAGGAAGTTGGTGTTGGAGTTGGCCCATGGGCACATTCTTGGAGGTCATCTGGGGACAGAGAAAACCCGAGAGAGGGTATTACAGAGATTCTATTGGCCGGGGGTGATGAAGGACGTAGAAAATTATTGTTCCTCCTGCCCTGTGTGTCAGAGGTTGGCCCCGATGCCACATTTCCGTAGCCCGCTGGTCCCTCTACCCATCATTGAGGTCCCGTTTGAGAGGATCGCCATGGATTTGGTAGGTCCTATAATCAAGTCCGCTAGGGGGCACCAGTACATATTAGTTATAATGGACTATGCCACCCGTTATCCAGAAGCGATCCCTCTCCGAAATACCTCGGCCAAAACCATAGCCAAAGAGCTATCTCTTGTTTTTAGCCGGGTGGGTATTTGTAAAGAACTGCTTACGGACCAAGGTACACCCTTTATGTCCCGGGTTATGAAAGAGCTGTGTAAATTGTTCAAAGTGACGCAATTGCGTACGTCTGTGTATCACCCCCAAACCGATGGGCTGGTTGAAAGATTCAACAAAACCCTAAAACAAATGTTGAAGAAAGTGGTGGATAGAGATGGAAAGGATTGGGACTGTTTACTTCCTTATTTGATGTTTGCTATTAGGGAGGTGCCCCAATCCTCTACGGGATTCTCCCCCTTTGAGTTACTGTATGGGAGACACCCAAGAGGGCTGTTGGATATTGCCAAGGA
>JARGYO010003841.1:0-36700 GCA_029206835.1 Rana muscosa | reverse complement strand
TCAGCAAGAAAGAAGGATGGTATCCATAATTGGCGAAAAAAGGTGACTGTTTGGTTGCCGAATGGGTGGAATTATTGTATGAAAATTCCGCGAGTGGGAGAAGTGATAGCCAGTCATCCTGTGCAAAAGAAGAAAAGCATCGTAGGTACTGTTCAAGGGTTTGATTGACCCTTTCAGTCTGTCCATTAGTTTGTGGGTGATAAGCTGTGGAGAGGCGGAGTTCAATGTTCAAAGTTTCACATAAGGCCCTCCAAAATCTAGAAGTGAACTGCACCCCTCGATCAGAAACTATGCTGTCAGGGATGCCATGCAACCTTACAATCTCCTTGATAAAAGTTGAGGCAGTCTCCGGGGCAGAAGGAGTTCCTTGCAGAGGTACAAAGTGGGCCATTTTGGTCAAACGATCAACCACAACGAAAATGGTAGTGAAGTCTTCAGATGGGGGAAGTTCTACTATAAAATCCATGGAGATCATGCTCCATGGTTTCTCAGGTACAGGAAGGGGCTCAAGTAGACCCCAAGTTCTGGCTCTGTCTGTCTTATTCCGAAGGCATGAAATAAAAGATCTTACATATTTCTTGCAGTCGTTCATCAAGTTTGGCCACCAGAATGTACGGGAGATCAAATTAGCCGTCTTGTGAATCCCAAAGTGACCCGCTAGGGGATGATCATGACATCGCCCTAGGACGGCAACTCTGAACTGTTCTGGGACCTGCAGTAATTGGTAGTTGGAGTTAAGGAAGTTCAACCTGTCTTGTACGGCAGGTACAGAAGAATCAATAGGCAGCTCAGGCAAGAAAGAAGGATGGTATCCATAATTGGCGAAAAAAGGTGACTGTTTGGTTACCGAATGGGTGGAATTATTGTATGAAAATTCCGCGAGTGGGAGAAGTGATAGCCAGTCATCCTGTGCAAAAGAAGAAAAGCATCGTAGGTACTGTTCAAGGGTTTGATTGACCCTTTCAGTCTGTCCATTAGTTTGTGGGTGATAAGCTGTGGAGAGGCGGAGTTCAATGTTCAATGTTTCACATAAGGCCCTCCAAAATCTAGAAGTGAACTGCACCCCTCGATCAGAAACTATGCTGTCAGGGATGCCATGCAACCTTACAATCTCCTTGATAAAAGTTGAGGCAGTCTCCGGGGCAGAAGGAGTTCCTTGCAGAGGTACAAAGTGGGCCATTTTGGTCAAACGATCAACCACAACGAAAATGGTAGTGAAGTCTTCAGATGGGGGAAGTTCTACTATAAAATCCATGGAGATCATGCTCCATGGTTTCTCAGGTACAGGAAGGGGCTCAAGTAGACCCCAAGTTCTGGCTCTGTCTGTCTTATTCCGAAGGCATGAAATACAAGATCTTACATATTTCTTGCAGTCGTTCATCAAGTTTGGCCACCAGAATGTACGGGAGATCGAATTAGCCGTCTTGTGAATCCCAAAGTGACCCGCTAGGGGATGATCATGACATCGCCCTAGGACGGCAACTCTGAACTTTTCTGGGATAAAGATTGGCCTCTTAGACAAATAGGCCTCTTAGTACAGGCCATCCCTTAGTTGAAGAGCCAGGTCCTTGGAAGGCGGTTGGTCTTCCACATATTTTCTTATTTGTGACATCAGATCCGCCTGAAGAAGTAAAAAATTATTGGCTGGTAGAATAGTATCAGGTTCCGAGGATACAACTGGATCACTGAACATGCGAGACAAGGCATCTGGTTTCCCGTTCTTTGAGCCAGGACGGTAGGTTATATGAAACATGAAACGAGAGAAAAAAAGTGCCCATCTTGCCTGCCGAGGTCTTAGGCGTTTAGCTGTCTTCAAATACTCAAGATTCTTGTGATCTGTGAAGATAAGAATTGGGTGAGAAGCTCCCTCCAAAAGGTAACGCCATTCTTCAAGAGCGGCCTTGATAGCCAGTAGCTCTCGGTCACCAACATCATAATTCCTTTCGGAAGGATTTAATTTTTTCAGAGAAGAAGGCCACAGGGTGGAGCAATGATTTGGGCCCTTGGCGTTGGGAAATAATAGCCTCAGCTGCATTTTCCGAGGCGTCTACCTCCAAAACATAAGCTAAGGAGGGATCGGGATGTTTCAAGATGGGAGCTGAGGTGAATAAGGCTTTCAACTGTTCAAACGCTGTCTGAGCCTCTGGGGTCCATCGAAAGGGAACATGCTGTTTCGTTAGCTGAGTAATGGGAGTGATGATGCCAGAAAAGTCCTTAATAAATGTTCTATAAAAGTTAGCAAACCCCACGAACCTCTGTACAGCTTTTCTGTCAGTAGGAGCAGACCATTCCAAGACAGAAGCGACTTTGTACGGGTCCATGGAGATTCCCTCGGCGGAGATGACAAGCCCTAGGAAATGCACAACTTGCTTTTCAAAGTCGCATTTTTCAGCCTTTGCGTAAAGTCAGTGTTCCCGCAATCGAGCTAATACCTTTTTTACATGAGTCCGATGGGATTCTAAAGTTTCAGAGAATACAAGGATGTCATCCAGATACACGATGACGAATAAATCAAGAAAGTCCCGAAAAAAATCGTTTACCAGATGCTGGAATGTGGCTGGAGCATTGCAGAGCCCGAATGGCATGACTAAATACTCAAAGTGGCCAAAACGTGTCCGGAAGGCCGTCTTCCATTCGTCTCCCTCCCTGATTCTGACAAGATTATAGGCACCCCTCAAGTCCAGTTTGGAGAACACTCGTGCCCCTCGCAGCCTCTGGAATAGTTCGGGAATCAGAGGAAGAGGGTACCGATTCTTGACAGTGACCCTGTTAAGGTCACGATAGTCCACACAGGGCCTCAAGGTGTGGTCTTTTTTCTCAACGAAGAAAATACCGGCTCCTGCTGGTAAAGTGGAAGGCCGAATGAACTGCTTTTCAAGGCTCTCGTCGATATAGGTACGCAGGGCTTCCAATTCAGGCTCAGAGAGATGGTAAATCCGACCAAACGGGATCTCGGCTCCCGGTAGAAGTTCAATGGGGCAATCGTAAGTTCTATGAGGTGGAAGAATGTCTGCACCCTTTTTATTAAAGACGTCCAGAAATTCGTGATAAGCAACCGGGATCAGTTTAGAGGCTTCATGGTCAGGGTGGATACCCAGGAGGTGCGTGGAGTTGACAGTTCCTCCCAAGAGGCAGTGCGTCTGGCAGTAGTTGGACGAAAAAGAGTTATCTCCGGTAAGCCAGTCAACGTGAGGGTTGTGTGCCTTCAACCATGGAATGCCGAGGATAACGGGAAACATGGGAGAAGCTATGACATCCAAACGGAGGAGTTCGCTATGGCCTGAAGAAGTCTGGCAGAGAATAGGCAAGGTCCCCTGAGTAACCGGGCCTGATTTAATACCGGAGCCGTCAGCCAGATGGACATGGAACCCTTGCCTCTTGGTACCCAAGGGCAGCTGCTGAAGAGAAGCAAATGCAGAGTCCACAAAACAGCTGCAGGCCCCAGAGTCTATGATTGCAAGTACTGAAACCGTCTTTTCGGGGAGCTGAAGCTTGATGGGAAGAGAGACATGTGACTGATCCTTCCCAGGGAGATGCATCACAAGAGGCTGACGGGAAGAGACCCTGCAGGTCTCTGCCGGACAAGTTCGTATGAAGTGGCCAACCTCCCCGCAGTAGAGACACAGACTGCCTTGGACTCGACGTAGACGTTCAGCAGGAGAAAGAGGTAACCTACGAAAACTGCTGTGAGGTGCCTTATGCTGTTCCCTCCTTCTGGGGGAAGGAACAGGTAGAGGAGCAGGGGCGGCTGGCCTTGAAACCACAGAAAGAGTCCCTTTAGATTTTTCCGATTGCCTTTCTCGAAACCGCCGATCGATCTGAATAGTTAAATTTATCAGATCTTCCAGGGACGCGGGTATTCCCACTCTGGCAAGTTCATCTTTTACGGTGTCAGAAAGACCTAGACGGAACTGGTGACGAAGTGCAGAGTGATTCCATTGGGTATCTGCGCTCCAAACACGAAAGTCAGTTACGTAATCTTCAACAGGCCTTGGCCCTTGCTGTAATTTGTCAAGCATGGATTCGGCAGTTTGCTGGGAAAAGGGGTCAGTGTATAACTGAGCCATGGCTGAGAAGAATGAACCCGTGGCAGTCAGAACAGGGTCATGTTGTTCCCGAAGGTGATGAGCCCAGGAGAGTGGTTCGTTCAGTAGTAGTGTAATAATAAACCCTACCTTGATGTCCTCTGATGCAAAGGTTCGGGGTAGCAGAGAAAAATAAAGTTCACAAGAATTCCGGAAGGTACGAAACTTCTTGCGTTCTCCAGAAAACCGTTCAGGGATAGGCACTTTGGGTTCCGGAGGGGGAGTGGCATCACGGAACAGACCAGACTCTGTTTGAGTAGAAAAATTCCATGGCGGTGAAAGGAGCACAGGCCGATGCGACGGTCACCTCATGCGGAAGTCGCTCTTCCATGCGACCAAGATTCTCTTGTAACTTTTGCACAATATTTGAGAGCGCAGAAATAGTTTGGTAAATGTCCTTCGGTGGAGAGGCCTCCCTTCCAGACTCCATCTCTGGCTGACTGGTACTGTCACGTACCTGGTAGGAGTCTGGAATGACGAGGTCGGCCTCCCTTGTATCTCCAACCCAAGCCCCACTGAGGATGGGACAGACCTAGGGTGAGGAGTTACACGAGTGCCTGTAGTTGCGTGCAGAACTTGTCAGCTGAGTTGCAGACGTGGAGATGCAGGCAGAGCATCTGGTAAGGAACTGGACTCAGGAAAACTGGTAGGATGAACACCTAGCACAGGCACTGGAGACAGCGTTAAGCCAAGCAGGAGGCTGGTGCAGGATCACAAGGGTGGCCGGGTTCGGTAGCAGACGGGCAGCGAGGTACAAGGCACAGGCAGGAGGGAGGTCAGATGGGAAGCCGAGATCAGGAACCAGTAATCAAGTATTCAAGTCCGGAAGCAAGGTCAAAGGGAAGCCAAGGTTCAGCAACAGGGATCAAGCCAGGTTTAAACAGAGTTCAGGTATCAGGGTACTTGCTGAAGACCAGTCAGCACTTGTCAGAAGTCAGAGCATCCTTTAAGTAGGCAGGCTGGTGCCAAAGGGAATTAGGAGCGTGCTCCTGCGCGCGCACGTTGTCCGTGCGCACGCGCATGCGCGAATTGCGCACACGCATGCGCAATGGTACTCCGGAAAGGCCGCTGCGTACTGGGGATGCGCGCGCGCGCGCGCGCCAGCATTCCGAGACTGTTGACGAATGCGCGCATGCGCAGACGGATTCCCGGCAGCTTCCTTACATTGCCCCCCCCTTAGGGGCAGCCTCTGGATGCCCCTCAGGACCTCTTTTTCCGGGTGGCGTAGAAAGAAAGCTCGTACCAGTCTTGGAGCATACACATCAGAAGCTGGTTCCCAGGAACTTTCTTCCGGCCCGTAGCCTTTCCATTTAATGAGAAACTGTGTTTGGTTACCTCTCTCCCTACAGTCCAATACGGCCTCCACCTCAAATTCCTCATTCCCTTCGATAAGTAGCGGTGGAGGGGTTTCAGAAATCTGATTTGGGAAAGGATTTGGCACTGTAGGCTTCAACAAAGAAACATGGAATACTCAGTGGATTCTCAGGTTCTTGGGTAACACTAATTCGAATGCTACTGCATTAATCTTTCTCTTGACTGGAAAAGGCCCCAAAAATCTTGGGCCAAGCTTCCTCGAGGGGCAACTTAGTTTCAAGTTCGCTGTGGAAAGCCAGACCTTATCTCCAGGTTCAAGATTCAAATTGCCTCTTCTCTTCTTGTCGAAGAACTTTTTATTATCTGCCTGGGTCTTGGAGATTGTATCCTGCAGTAATTGGTAGTTGGAGTTAAGGAAGTTCAAGTTCAACCTGTCTTGTACGGCAGGTACAGAAGAATCAATAGGCAGCTCAGGCAAGAAAGAAGGATGGTATCCATAATTGGCGAAAAAAGGTGACTGTTTGGTTGCCGAATGGGTGAAATTATTGTATGAAAATTCCGCTAGTGGGAGAAGTGATAGCCAGTCATCCTGTGCAAAAGAAGAAAAGCATCGTAGGTACTGTTCAAGGGTTTGATTGACCCTTTCAGTCTGTCCATTAGTTTGTGGGTGATAAGCTGTGGAGAGGCGGAGTTCAATGTTCAAAGTTTCACATAAGGCCCTCCAAAATCTAGAAGTGAACTGCACCCCTCGATCAGAAACTATGCTGTCAGGGATGCCATGCAACCTTACAATCTCCTTGATAAAAGTTGAGGCAGTCTCCGGGGCAGAAGGAGTTCCTTGCAGAGGTACAAAGTGGGCCATTTTGGTCAAACGATCAACCACAACGAAAATGGTAGTAAAGTCTTCAGATGGGGGAAGTTCTACTATAAAATCCATGGAGATCATGCTCCATGGTTTCTCAGGTACAGGAAGGGGCTCAAGTAGACCCCAAGTTCTGGCTCTGTCTGTCTTATTCCGAAGGCATGAAATACAAGATCTTACATATTTCTTGCAGTCGTTCATCAAGTTTGGCCACCAGAATGTACGGGAGATCAAATTAGCCGTCTTGTGAATCCCAAAGTGACCCGCTAGGGGATGATCATGACATCGCCCTAGGAAGGCAACTCTGAACTGTTCTGGGACCTGCAGTAATTGGTAGTTGGAGTTAAGGAAGTTCAACCTGTCTTGTACGGCAGGTACAGAAGAATCAATAGGCAGCTCAGGCAAGAAAGAAGGATGGTATCCATAATTGGCGAAAAAAGGTGACTGTTTGGTTACCGAATGGGTGGAATTATTGTATGAAAATTCCGCGAGTGGGAGAAGTGATAGCCAGTCATCCTGTGCAAAAGAAGAAAAGCATCGTAGGAACTGTTCAAGGGTTTGATTGACCCTTTCAGTCTGTCCATTAGTTTGTGGGTGATAAGCTGTGGAGAGGCGGAGTTCAATGTTCAATGTTTCACATAAGGCCCTCCAAAATCTAGAAGTGAACTGCACCCCTCGATCAGAAACTATGCTGTCAGGGATGCCATGCAACCTTACAATCTCCTTGATAAAAGTTGAGGCAGTCTCCGGGGCAGAAGGAGTTCCTTGCAGAGGTACAAAGTGGGCCATTTTGGTCAAACGATCAACCACAACGAAAATGGTAGTGAAGTCTTCAGATGGGGGAAGTTCTACTATAAAATCCATGGGGATCATGCTCCATGGTTTCTCAGGTACAGGAAGGGGCTCAAGTAGACCCCAAGTTCTGGCTCTGTCTGTCTTATTCCGAAGGCATGAAATACAAGATCTTACATATTTCTTGCAGTCGTTCATCAAGTTTGGCCACCAGAATGTACGGGAGATCAAATTAGCCGTCTTGTGAATCCCAAAGTGACCCGCTCTTGTAACTTCTGCACAATATTTGAGAGCGCAGAAATAGTTTGGTAAATGTCCTTCGGTGGAGAGGCCTCCCTTCCAGACTCCATCTCTGGCTGACTGGTACTGTCACGTACCTGGTAGGAGTCTGGAATGACGAGGTCGGCCTCCCTTGTATCTCCAACCCAAGCCCCACTGAGGATGGGACAGACCTAGGGTGAGGAGTTACACGAGTGCCTGTAGTTGCGTGCAGAACTTGTCAGCTGAGTTGCAGACGTGGAGATGCAGGCAGAGCATCTGGTAAGGAACGGGACTCAGGAAAGCTGGTAGGATGGACAGCTAGCACAGGCACTGGAGACAGCGTTAAGCCAAGCAGGAGGCTGGTGCAGGATCACAAGGGTGGCCGGGTTCGGTAGCAGACGGGCAGCGAGGTACTGGAAAAGGTTCAAGATTCAAATTGCCTCTTCTCTTCTTGTCGAAGAACTTTTTATTATCTGCCTGGGTCTTGGAGATTGTATCCTGCAGTAATTGGTAGTTGGAGTTAAGGAAGTTCAACCTGTCTTGTACGGCAGGTACAGAAGAATCAATAGGCAGCTCAGGCAAGAAAGAAGGATGGTATCCATAATTGGCGAAAAAAGGTGACTGTTTGGTTGCCGAATGGGTGGAATTATTGTATGAAAATTCCGCAAGTGGGAGAAGTGCTAGCCAGTCATCCTGTGCAAAAGAAGAAAAGCATCGTAGGTACTGTTCAAGGGTTTGATTGACCCTTTCAGTCTGTCCATTAGTTTGTGGGTGATAAGCTGTGGAGAGGCGGAGTTCAATGTTAAAAGTTTCACATAAGGCCCTCCAAAATCTAGAAGTGAACTGCACCCCTCGATCAGAAACTATGCTGTCAGGGATGCCATGCAACCTTACAATCTCCTTGATAAAAGTTGAGGCAGTCTCCGGGGCAGAAGGAGTTCCTTGCAGAGGTACAAAGTGGGCCATTTTGGTCAAACGATCAACCACAACGAAAATGGTAGTGAAGTCTTCAGATGGGGGAAGTTCTACTATAAAATCCATGGAGATCATGCTCCATGGTTTCTCAGGTACAGGAAGGGGCTCAAGTAGACCCCAAGTTCTGGCTCTGTCTGTCTTATTCCGAAGGCATGAAATACAAGATCTTACATATTTCTTGCAGTCGTTCATCAAGGTTTGCCACCAGAATATACTGGAGATCAAATTAGCCGTCTTGTGAATCCCAAAGTGACCCGCTAGGGGATGATCATGACATCGCCCTAGGACGGCAACTCTGAAATGTTCTGGGACCTGCAGTAATTGGTAGTTGGAGTTAAGGAAGTTCAACCTGTCTTGTACGGCAGGTACAGAAGAATCAATAGGCAGCTCAGGCAAGAAAGAAGGATGCTATCCATAATTGGCAAAAAAAGGTGACTGTTTGGTTACCGAATGGGTGGAATTATTGTATGAAAATTCCGCGAGTGGGAGAAGTGATAGCCAGTCATCCTGTGCAAAAGAAGAAAAGCATCGTAGGTACTGTTCAAGGGTTTGATTGACCCTTTCAGTCTGTCCATTAGTTTGTGGGTGATAAGCTGTGGAGAGGCGGAGTTCAATGTTCAAAGTTTCACATAAGGCCCTCCAAAATCTAGAAGTGAACTGCACCCCTCGATCAGAAACTATGCTGTCAGGGATGCCATGCAACCTTACAATCTCCTTGATAAGAGTTGAGGCAGTCTCCGGGGCAGGAGTTCCTTGCAGAGGTACAAAGTGGGCCATTTTGGTCAAACGATCAACCACAACGAAAATGGTAGTAAAGTCTTCAGATGGGGGAAGTTCTACCATAAAATCCATGGAGATCATGCTCCATGGTTTCTCAGGTACAGGAAGGGGCTCAAGTAGACCCCAAGTTCTGGCTCTGTCTGTCTTATTCCGAAGGCATGAAATACAAGATCTTACATATTTCTTGCAGTCGTTCATCAAGTTTGGCCACCAGAATGTACGGGAGATCAAATTAGCAGTCTTGTGAATCCCAAAGTGACCCACTCTTGTAACTTCTGCACAATATTTGAGAGCGCAGAAATAGTTTGGTAAATGTCCTTCGGTGGAGAGGCCTCCCTTCCAGACTCCATCTCTGGCTGACTGGTACTGTCACGTACCTGGTAGGAGTCTGGAATGACGAGGTCGGCCTCCCTTGTATCTCCAACCCAAGCCCCACTGAGGATGGGACAGACCTAGGGTGAGGAGTTACACGAGAGCCTGTAGTTGCGTGCAGATCTTGTCAGCTGAGTTGCAGACGTGGAGATGCAGGCAGAGCATCTGGTAAGGAACTGGACTCAGGAAAGCTGGTAGGATGGACAGCTAGCACAGGCACTGGAGACAGCGTTAAGCCAAGCAGGAGGCTGGTGCAGGATCACAAGGGTGGCCGGGTTCGGTAGCAGACGGGCAGCGAGGTACTGGAAAAGGCCCTAAAAATCTTGGGCCAAGCTTCCTCGAGGGGCAACTTAGTTTCAAGTTCGCTGTGGAAAGCCAGACCTTTTCTCCAGGTTCAAGATTCAAATTGCCTCTTCTCTTCTTGTCGAAGAACTTTTTATTATCTGCCTGGGTCTTGGAGATTGTATCCTGCAGTAATTGGTAGTTTGAGTTAAGGAAGTTCAACCTGTCTTGTACGGCAGGTACAGAAGAATCAATAGGCAGCTCAGGCAAGAAAGAAGGATGGTATCCATAATTGGCGAAAAAAGGTGACTGTTTGGTTGCCGAATGGGTGAAATTATTGTATGAAAATTCCGCTAGTGGGAGAAGTGATAGCCAGTCATCCTGTGCAAAAGAAGAAAAGCATCGTAGGTACTGTTCAAGGGTTTGATTGACCCTTTCAGTCTGTCCATTAGTTTGTGGGTGATAAGCTGTGGAGAGGCGGAGTTCAATGTTCAAAGTTTCACATAAGGCCCTCCAAAATCTAGAAGTGAACTGCACCCCTCGATCAGAAACTATGCTGTCAGGGATGCCATGCAACCTTACAATCTCCTTGATAAAAGTTGAGGCAGTCTCCGGGGCAGAAGGAGTTCCTTGCAGAGGTACAAAGTGGGCCATTTTGGTCAAACGATCAACCACAACGAAAATGGTAGTAAAGTCTTCAGATGGGGGAAGTTCTACTATAAAATCCATGGAGATCATGCTCCATGGTTTCTCAGGTACAGGAAGGGGCTCAAGTAGACCCCAAGTTCTGGCTCTGTCTGTCTTATTCCGAAGGCATGAAATACAAGATCTTACATATTTCTTGCAGTCGTTCATCAAGTTTGGCCACCAGAATGTACGGGAGATCAAATTAGCCGTCTTGTGAATCCCAAAGTGACCCGCTAGGGGATGATCATGACATCGCCCTAGGAAGGCAACTCTGAACTGTTCTGGGACCTGCAGTAATTGGTAGTTGGAGTTAAGGAAGTTCAACCTGTCTTGTACGGCAGGTACAGAAGAATCAATAGGCAGCTCAGGCAAGAAAGAAGGATGGTATCCATAATTGGCGAAAAAAGGTGACTGTTTGGTTACCGAATGGGTGGAATTATTGTATGAAAATTCCGCGAGTGGGAGAAGTGATAGCCAGTCATCCTGTGCAAAAGAAGAAAAGCATCGTAGGAACTGTTCAAGGGTTTGATTGACCCTTTCAGTCTGTCCATTAGTTTGTGGGTGATAAGCTGTGGAGAGGCGGAGTTCAATGTTCAATGTTTCACATAAGGCCCTCCAAAATCTAGAAGTGAACTGCACCCCTCGATCAGAAACTATGCTGTCAGGGATGCCATGCAACCTTACAATCTCCTTGATAAAAGTTGAGGCAGTCTCCGGGGCAGAAGGAGTTCCTTGCAGAGGTACAAAGTGGGCCATTTTGGTCAAACGATCAACCACAACGAAAATGGTAGTGAAGTCTTCAGATGGGGGAAGTTCTACTATAAAATCCATGGGGATCATGCTCCATGGTTTCTCAGGTACAGGAAGGGGCTCAAGTAGACCCCAAGTTCTGGCTCTGTCTGTCTTATTCCGAAGGCATGAAATACAAGATCTTACATATTTCTTGCAGTCGTTCATCAAGTTTGGCCACCAGAATGTACGGGAGATCAAATTAGCCGTCTTGTGAATCCCAAAGTGACCCGCTCTTGTAACTTCTGCACAATATTTGAGAGCGCAGAAATAGTTTGGTAAATGTCCTTCGGTGGAGAGGCCTCCCTTCCAGACTCCATCTCTGGCTGACTGGTACTGTCACGTACCTGGTAGGAGTCTGGAATGACGAGGTCGGCCTCCCTTGTATCTCCAACCCAAGCCCCACTGAGGATGGGACAGACCTAGGGTGAGGAGTTACACGAGTGCCTGTAGTTGCGTGCAGAACTTGTCAGCTGAGTTGCAGACGTGGAGATGCAGGCAGAGCATCTGGTAAGGAACGGGACTCAGGAAAGCTGGTAGGATGGACAGCTAGCACAGGCACTGGAGACAGCGTTAAGCCAAGCAGGAGGCTGGTGCAGGATCACAAGGGTGGCCGGGTTCGGTAGCAGACGGGCAGCGAGGTACTGGAAAAGGTTCAAGATTCAAATTGCCTCTTCTCTTCTTGTCGAAGAACTTTTTATTATCTGCCTGGGTCTTGGAGATTGTATCCTGCAGTAATTGGTAGTTGGAGTTAAGGAAGTTCAACCTGTCTTGTACGGCAGGTACAGAAGAATCAATAGGCAGCTCAGGCAAGAAAGAAGGATGGTATCCATAATTGGCGAAAAAAGGTGACTGTTTGGTTGCCGAATGGGTGGAATTATTGTATGAAAATTCCGCAAGTGGGAGAAGTGCTAGCCAGTCATCCTGTGCAAAAGAAGAAAAGCATCGTAGGTACTGTTCAAGGGTTTGATTGACCCTTTCAGTCTGTCCATTAGTTTGTGGGTGATAAGCTGTGGAGAGGCGGAGTTCAATGTTAAAAGTTTCACATAAGGCCCTCCAAAATCTAGAAGTGAACTGCACCCCTCGATCAGAAACTATGCTGTCAGGGATGCCATGCAACCTTACAATCTCCTTGATAAAAGTTGAGGCAGTCTCCGGGGCAGAAGGAGTTCCTTGCAGAGGTACAAAGTGGGCCATTTTGGTCAAACGATCAACCACAACGAAAATGGTAGTGAAGTCTTCAGATGGGGGAAGTTCTACTATAAAATCCATGGAGATCATGCTCCATGGTTTCTCAGGTACAGGAAGGGGCTCAAGTAGACCCCAAGTTCTGGCTCTGTCTGTCTTATTCCGAAGGCATGAAATACAAGATCTTACATATTTCTTGCAGTCGTTCATCAAGGTTTGCCACCAGAATATACTGGAGATCAAATTAGCCGTCTTGTGAATCCCAAAGTGACCCGCTAGGGGATGATCATGACATCGCCCTAGGACGGCAACTCTGAAATGTTCTGGGACCTGCAGTAATTGGTAGTTGGAGTTAAGGAAGTTCAACCTGTCTTGTACGGCAGGTACAGAAGAATCAATAGGCAGCTCAGGCAAGAAAGAAGGATGCTATCCATAATTGGCAAAAAAAGGTGACTGTTTGGTTACCGAATGGGTGGAATTATTGTATGAAAATTCCGCGAGTGGGAGAAGTGATAGCCAGTCATCCTGTGCAAAAGAAGAAAAGCATCGTAGGTACTGTTCAAGGGTTTGATTGACCCTTTCAGTCTGTCCATTAGTTTGTGGGTGATAAGCTGTGGAGAGGCGGAGTTCAATGTTCAAAGTTTCACATAAGGCCCTCCAAAATCTAGAAGTGAACTGCACCCCTCGATCAGAAACTATGCTGTCAGGGATGCCATGCAACCTTACAATCTCCTTGATAAGAGTTGAGGCAGTCTCCGGGGCAGGAGTTCCTTGCAGAGGTACAAAGTGGGCCATTTTGGTCAAACGATCAACCACAACGAAAATGGTAGTAAAGTCTTCAGATGGGGGAAGTTCTACCATAAAATCCATGGAGATCATGCTCCATGGTTTCTCAGGTACAGGAAGGGGCTCAAGTAGACCCCAAGTTCTGGCTCTGTCTGTCTTATTCCGAAGGCATGAAATACAAGATCTTACATATTTCTTGCAGTCGTTCATCAAGTTTGGCCACCAGAATGTACGGGAGATCAAATTAGCAGTCTTGTGAATCCCAAAGTGACCCACTCTTGTAACTTCTGCACAATATTTGAGAGCGCAGAAATAGTTTGGTAAATGTCCTTCGGTGGAGAGGCCTCCCTTCCAGACTCCATCTCTGGCTGACTGGTACTGTCACGTACCTGGTAGGAGTCTGGAATGACGAGGTCGGCCTCCCTTGTATCTCCAACCCAAGCCCCACTGAGGATGGGACAGACCTAGGGTGAGGAGTTACACGAGAGCCTGTAGTTGCGTGCAGAACTTGTCAGCTGAGTTGCAGACGTGGAGATGCAGGCAGAGCATCTGGTAAGGAACTGGACTCAGGAAAGCTGGTAGGATGGACAGCTAGCACAGGCACTGGAGACAGCGTTAAGCCAAGCAGGAGGCTGGTGCAGGATCACAAGGGTGGCCGGGTTCGGTAGCAGACGGGCAGCGAGGTACTGGAAAAGGCCCTAAAAATCTTGGGCCAAGCTTCCTCGAGGGGCAACTTAGTTTCAAGTTCGCTGTGGAAAGCCAGACCTTTTCTCCAGGTTCAAGATTCAAATTGCCTCTTCTCTTCTTGTCGAAGAACTTTTTATTATCTGCCTGGGTCTTGGAGATTGTATCCTGCAGTAATTGGTAGTTTGAGTTAAGGAAGTTCAACCTGTCTTGTACGGCAGGTACAGAAGAATCAATAGGCAGCTCAGGCAAGAAAGAAGGATGGTATCCATAATTGGCGAAAAAAGGTGACTGTTTGGTTGCCGAATGGGTGAAATTATTGTATGAAAATTCCGCTAGTGGGAGAAGTGATAGCCAGTCATCCTGTGCAAAAGAAGAAAAGCATCGTAGGTACTGTTCAAGGGTTTGATTGACCCTTTCAGTCTGTCCATTAGTTTGTGGGTGATAAGCTGTGGAGAGGCGGAGTTCAATGTTCAAAGTTTCACATAAGGCCCTCCAAAATCTAGAAGTGAACTGCACCCCTCGATCAGAAACTATGCTGTCAGGGATGCCATGCAACCTTACAATCTCCTTGATAAAAGTTGAGGCAGTCTCCGGGGCAGAAGGAGTTCCTTGCAGAGGTACAAAGTGGGCCATTTTGGTCAAACGATCAACCACAACGAAAATGGTAGTAAAGTCTTCAGATGGGGGAAGTTCTACTATAAAATCCATGGAGATCATGCTCCATGGTTTCTCAGGTACAGGAAGGGGCTCAAGTAGACCCCAAGTTCTGGCTCTGTCTGTCTTATTCCGAAGGCATGAAATACAAGATCTTACATATTTCTTGCAGTCGTTCATCAAGTTTGGCCACCAGAATGTACGGGAGATCAAATTAGCCGTCTTGTGAATCCCAAAGTGACCCGCTAGGGGATGATCATGACATCGCCCTAGGAAGCCAACTCTGAACTGTTCTGGGACCTGCAGTAATTGGTAGTTGGAGTTAAGGAAGTTCAACCTGTCTTGTACGGCAGGTACAGAAGAATCAATAGGCAGCTCAGGCAAGAAAGAAGGATGGTATCCATAATTGGCGAAAAAAGGTGACTGTTTGGTTACCGAATGGGTGGAATTATTGTATGAAAATTCCGCGAGTGGGAGAAGTGATAGCCAGTCATCCTGTGCAAAAGAAGAAAAGCATCGTAGGAACTGTTCAAGGGTTTGATTGACCCTTTCAGTCTGTCCATTAGTTTGTGGGTGATAAGCTGTGGAGAGGCGGAGTTCAATGTTCAATGTTTCACATAAGGCCCTCCAAAATCTAGAAGTGAACTGCACCCCTCGATCAGAAACTATGCTGTCAGGGATGCCATGCAACCTTACAATCTCCTTGATAAAAGTTGAGGCAGTCTCCGGGGCAGAAGGAGTTCCTTGCAGAGGTACAAAGTGGGCCATTTTGGTCAAACGATCAACCACAACGAAAATGGTAGTGAAGTCTTCAGATGGGGGAAGTTCTACTATAAAATCCATGGGGATCATGCTCCATGGTTTCTCAGGTACAGGAAGGGGCTCAAGTAGACCCCAAGTTCTGGCTCTGTCTGTCTTATTCCGAAGGCATGAAATACAAGATCTTACATATTTCTTGCAGTCGTTCATCAAGTTTGGCCACCAGAATGTACGGGAGATCAAATTAGCCGTCTTGTGAATCCCAAAGTGACCCGCTCTTGTAACTTCTGCACAATATTTGAGAGCGCAGAAATAGTTTGGTAAATGTCCTTCGGTGGAGAGGCCTCCCTTCCAGACTCCATCTCTGGCTGACTGGTACTGTCACGTACCTGGTAGGAGTCTGGAATGACGAGGTCGGCCTCCCTTGTATCTCCAACCCAAGCCCCACTGAGGATGGGACAGACCTAGGGTGAGGAGTTACACGAGTGCCTGTAGTTGCGTGCAGAACTTGTCAGCTGAGTTGCAGACGTGGAGATGCAGGCAGAGCATCTGGTAAGGAACGGGACTCAGGAAAGCTGGTAGGATGGACAGCTAGCACAGGCACTGGAGACAGCGTTAAGCCAAGCAGGAGGCTGGTGCAGGATCACAAGGGTGGCCGGGTTCGGTAGCAGACGGGCAGCGAGGTACTGGAAAAGGTTCAAGATTCAAATTGCCTCTTCTCTTCTTGTCGAAGAACTTTTTATTATCTGCCTGGGTCTTGGAGATTGTATCCTGCAGTAATTGGTAGTTGGAGTTAAGGAAGTTCAACCTGTCTTGTACGGCAGGTACAGAAGAATCAATAGGCAGCTCAGGCAAGAAAGAAGGATGGTATCCATAATTGGCGAAAAAAGGTGACTGTTTGGTTGCCGAATGGGTGGAATTATTGTATGAAAATTCCGCAAGTGGGAGAAGTGCTAGCCAGTCATCCTGTGCAAAAGAAGAAAAGCATCGTAGGTACTGTTCAAGGGTTTGATTGACCCTTTCAGTCTGTCCATTAGTTTGTGGGTGATAAGCTGTGGAGAGGCGGAGTTCAATGTTAAAAGTTTCACATAAGGCCCTCCAAAATCTAGAAGTGAACTGCACCCCTCGATCAGAAACTATGCTGTCAGGGATGCCATGCAACCTTACAATCTCCTTGATAAAAGTTGAGGCAGTCTCCGGGGCAGAAGGAGTTCCTTGCAGAGGTACAAAGTGGGCCATTTTGGTCAAACGATCAACCACAACGAAAATGGTAGTGAAGTCTTCAGATGGGGGAAGTTCTACTATAAAATCCATGGAGATCATGCTCCATGGTTTCTCAGGTACAGGAAGGGGCTCAAGTAGACCCCAAGTTCTGGCTCTATCTGTCTTATTCCGAAGGCATGAAATACAAGATCTTACATATTTCTTGCAGTCGTTCATCAAGGTTTGCCACCAGAATATACTGGAGATCAAATTAGCCGTCTTGTGAATCCCAAAGTGACCCGCTAGGGGATGATCATGACATCGCCCTAGGACGGCAACTCTGAAATGTTCTGGGACCTGCAGTAATTGGTAGTTGGAGTTAAGGAAGTTCAACCTGTCTTGTACGGCAGGTACAGAAGAATCAATAGGCAGCTCAGGCAAGAAAGAAGGATGCTATCCATAATTGGCAAAAAAAGGTGACTGTTTGGTTACCGAATGGGTGGAATTATTGTATGAAAATTCCGCGAGTGGGAGAAGTGATAGCCAGTCATCCTGTGCAAAAGAAGAAAAGCATCGTAGGTACTGTTCAAGGGTTTGATTGACCCTTTCAGTCTGTCCATTAGTTTGTGGGTGATAAGCTGTGGAGAGGCGGAGTTCAATGTTCAAAGTTTCACATAAGGCCCTCCAAAATCTAGAAGTGAACTGCACCCCTCGATCAGAAACTATGCTGTCAGGGATGCCATGCAACCTTACAATCTCCTTGATAAGAGTTGAGGCAGTCTCCGGGGCAGGAGTTCCTTGCAGAGGTACAAAGTGGGCCATTTTGGTCAAACGATCAACCACAACGAAAATGGTAGTAAAGTCTTCAGATGGGGGAAGTTCTACCATAAAATCCATGGAGATCATGCTCCATGGTTTCTCAGGTACAGGAAGGGGCTCAAGTAGACCCCAAGTTCTGGCTCTGTCTGTCTTATTCCGAAGGCATGAAATACAAGATCTTACATATTTCTTGCAGTCGTTCATCAAGTTTGGCCACCAGAATGTACGGGAGATCAAATTAGCAGTCTTGTGAATCCCAAAGTGACCCACTCTTGTAACTTCTGCACAATATTTGAGAGCGCAGAAATAGTTTGGTAAATGTCCTTCGGTGGAGAGGCCTCCCTTCCAGACTCCATCTCTGGCTGACTGGTACTGTCACGTACCTGGTAGGAGTCTGGAATGACGAGGTCGGCCTCCCTTGTATCTCCAACCCAAGCCCCACTGAGGATGGGACAGACCTAGGGTGAGGAGTTACACGAGAGCCTGTAGTTGCGTGCAGAACTTGTCAGCTGAGTTGCAGACGTGGAGATGCAGGCAGAGCATCTGGTAAGGAACTGGACTCAGGAAAGCTGGTAGGATGGACAGCTAGCACAGGCACTGGAGACAGCGTTAAGCCAAGCAGGAGGCTGGTGCAGGATCACAAGGGTGGCCGGGTTCGGTAGCAGACGGGCAGCGAGATACTGGAAAAGGCCCTAAAAATCTTGGGCCAAGCTTCCTCGAGGGGCAACTTAGTTTCAAGTTCGCTGTGGAAAGCCAGACCTTTTCTCCAGGTTCAAGATTCAAATTGCCTCTTCTCTTCTTGTCGAAGAACTTTTTATTATCTGCCTGGGTCTTGGAGATTGTATCCTGCAGTAATTGGTAGTTTGAGTTAAGGAAGTTCAACCTGTCTTGTACGGCAGGTACAGAAGAATCAATAGGCAGCTCAGGCAAGAAAGAAGGATGGTATCCATAATTGGCGAAAAAAGGTGACTGTTTGGTTGCCGAATGGGTGGAATTATTGAATGAAAATTCCGCGAGTGGGAGAAGTGATAGCCAGTCATCCTGCGCAAAAGAAGAAAAGCATCGTAGGTACTGTTCAAGGGTTTGATTGACCCTTTCAGTCTGTCCATTAGTTTGTGGGTGATAAGCTGTGGAGAGGCGGAGTTCAATGATCAAAGTTTCACATAAGGCCCTCCAACATCTAGAAGTGAACTGCACCCCTCGATCAGAAACTATGCTGTCAGGGATGCCATGCAACCTTACAATCTCCTTGATAAAAGTTGAGGCAGTCTCCGGGGCAGAAGGAGTTCCTTGCAGAGGTACAAAGTGGGCCATTTTGGTCAAACGATCAACCACAACGAAAATGGTAGTGAAGTCTTCAGATGGGGGAAGTTCTACTATAAAATCCATGGGGATCATGCTCCATGGTTTCTCAGGTACAGGAAGGGGCTCAAGTAGACCCCAAGTTCTGGCTCTGTCTGTCTTATTCCGAAGGCATGAAATACAAGATCTTACATATTTCTTGCAGTCGTTCATCAAGTTTGGCCACCAGAATGTACGGGAGATCAAATTAGCCGTCTTGTGAATCCCAAAGTGACCCGCTCTTGTAACTTCTGCACAATATTTGAGAGCGCAGAAATAGTTTGGTAAATGTCCTTCGGTGGAGAGGCCTCCCTTCCAGACTCCATCTCTGGCTGACTGGTACTGTCACGTACCTGGTAGGAGTCTGGAATGACGAGGTCGGCCTCCCTTGTATCTCCAACCCAAGCCCCACTAAGGATGGGACAGACCTAGGGTGAGGAGTTACACGAGTGCCTGTAGTTGCGTGCAGAACTTGTCAGCTGAGTTGCAGACGTGGAGATGCAGGCAGAGCATCTGGTAAGGAACGGGACTCAGGAAAGCTGGTAGGATGGACAGCTAGCACAGGCACTGGAGACAGCGTTAAGCCAAGCAGGAGGCTGGTGCAGGATCACAAGGGTGGCCGGGTTCGGTAGCAGACGGGCAGCGAGGTACTGGAAAAGGTTCAAGATTCAAATTGCCTCTTCTCTTCTTGTCGAAGAACTTTTTATTATCTGCCTGGGTCTTGGAGATTGTATCCTGCAGTAATTGGTAGTTGGAGTTAAGGAAGTTCAACCTGTCTTGTACGGCAGGTACAGAAGAATCAATAGGCAGCTCAGGCAAGAAAGAAGGATGGTATCCATAATTGGCGAAAAAAGGTGACTGTTTGGTTGCCGAATGGGTGGAATTATTGTATGAAAATTCCGCAAGTGGGAGAAGTGCTAGCCAGTCATCCTGTGCAAAGGAAGAAAAGCATCGTAGGTACTGTTCAAGGGTTTGATTGACCCTTTCAGTCTGTCCATTAGTTTGTGGGTGATAAGCTGTGGAGAGGCGGAGTTCAATGTTAAAAGTTTCACATAAGGCCCTCCAAAATCTAGAAGTGAACTGCACCCCTCGATCAGAAACTATGCTGTCAGGGATGCCATGCAACCTTACAATCTCCTTGATAAAAGTTGAGGCAGTCTCCGGGGCAGAAGGAGTTCCTTGCAGAGGTACAAAGTGGGCCATTTTGGTCAAACGATCAACCACAACGAAAATGGTAGTGAAGTCTTCAGATGGGGGAAGTTCTACTATAAAATCCATGGAGATCATGCTCCATGGTTTCTCAGGTACAGGAAGGGGCTCAAGTAGACCCCAAGTTCTGGCTCTGTCTGTCTTATTCCGAAGGCATGAAATACAAGATCTTACATATTTCTTGCAGTCGTTCATCAAGGTTTGCCACCAGAATGTACGGGAGATCAAATTAGCCGTCTTGTGAATCCCAAAGTGACCCGCTAGGGGATGATCATGACATCGCCCTAGGACGGCAACTCTGAAATGTTCTGGGACCTGCAGTAATTGGTAGTTGGAGTTAAGGAAGTTCAACCTGTCTTGTACGGCAGGTACAGAAGAATCAATAGGCAGCTCAGGCAAGAAAGAAGGATGCTATCCATAATTGGCAAAAAAACGTGACTGTTTGGTTACCGAATGGGTGGAATTATTGTATGAAAATTCCGCGAGTGGGAGAAGTGATAGCCAGTCATCCTGTGCAAAAGAAGAAAAGCATCGTAGGTACTGTTCAAGGGTTTGATTGACCCTTTCAGTCTGTCCATTAGTTTGTGGGTGATAAGCTGTGGAGAGGCGGAGTTCAATGTTCAAAGTTTCACATAAGGCCCTCCAAAATCTAGAAGTGAACTGCACCCCTCGATCAGAAACTATGCTGTCAGGGATGCCATGCAACCTTACAATCTCCTTGATAAGAGTTGAGGCAGTCTCCGGGGCAGAAGGAGTTCCTTGCAGAGGTACAAAGTGGGCCATTTTGGTCAAACGATCAACCACAACGAAAATGGTAGTAAAGTCTTCAGATGGGGGAAGTTCTACCATAAAATCCATGGAGATCATGCTCCATGGTTTCTCAGGTACAGGAAGGGGCTCAAGTAGACCCCAAGTTCTGGCTCTGTCTGTCTTATTCCGAAGGCATGAAATACAAGATCTTACATATTTCTTGCAGTCGTTCATCAAGTTTGGCCACCAGAATGTACGGGAGATCAAATTAGCAGTCTTGTGAATCCCAAAGTGACCCACTCTTGTAACTTCTGCACAATATTTGAGAGCGCAGAAATAGTTTGGTAAATGTCCTTCGGTGGAGAGGCCTCCCTTCCAGACTCCATCTCTGGCTGACTGGTACTGTCACGTACCTGGTAGGAGTCTGGAATGACGAGGTCGGCCTCCCTTGTATCTCCAACCCAAGCCCCACTGAGGATGGGACAGACCTAGGGTGAGGAGTTACACGAGAGCCTGTAGTTGCGTGCAGAACTTGTCAGCTGAGTTGCAGACGTGGAGATGCAGGCAGAGCATCTGGTAAGGAACTGGACTCAGGAAAGCTGGTAGGATGGACAGCTAGCACAGGCACTGGAGACAGCGTTAAGCCAAGCAGGAGGCTGGTGCAGGATCACAAGGGTGGCCGGGTTCGGTAGCAGACGGGCAGCGAGGTACTGGAAAAGGCCCCAAAAATCTTGGGCCAAGCTTCCTCGAGGGGCAACTTAGTTTCAAGTTCGCTGTGGAAAGCCAGACCTTATCTCCAGGTTCAAGATTCAAATTGCCTCTTCTCTTCTTGTCGAAGAACTTTTTATTATCTGCCTGGGTCTTGGAGATTGTATCCTGCAGTAATTAGTAGTTGGAGTTAAGGAAGTTCAACCTGTCTTGTACGGCAGGTACAGAAGAATCAATAGGCAGCTCAGGCAAGAAAGAAGGATGGTATCCATAATTGGCGAAAAAAGGTGACTGTTTGGTTGCCGAATGTGTGGAATTATTGTATGAAAATTCCGCGAGTGGGAGAAGTGATAGCCAGTCATCCTGTGCAAAAGAAGAAAAGCATCGTAGGTACTGTTCAAGGGTTTGATTGACCCTTTCAGTCTGTCCATTAGTTTGTGGGTGATAAGCTGTGGAGAGGCGGAGTTCAATGTTCAAAGTTTCACATAAGGCCCTCCAAAATCTAGAAGTGAACTGCACCCCTCGATCAGAAACTATGCTGTCAGGGATGCCATGCAACCTTACAATCTCCTTGATAAAAGTTGAGGCAGTCTCCGGGGCAGAAGGAGTTCCTTGCAGAGGTACAAAGTGGGCCATTTTGGTCAAACGATCAACCACAACGAAAATGGTAGTGAAGTCTTCAGATAGGGGAAGTTCTACTATAAAATCCATGGAGATCATGCTCCTTGGTTTCTCAGGTACAGGAAGGGGCTCAAGTAGACCCCAAGTTCTGGCTCTGTCTGTCTTATTCCGAAGGCATGAAATACAAGATCTTACATATTTCTTGCAGTCGTTCATCAAGTTTGGCCACCAGAATGTACGGGAGATCAAATTAGCCGTCTTGTGAATCCCAAAGTGACCCGCTAGGGGATGATCATGACATCGCCCTAGGACGGCAACTCTGAAATGTTCTGGGACCTGCAGTAATTGGTAGTTGGAGTTAAGGAAGTTCAACCTGTCGTGTACGGCAGGTACAGAAGAATCAATAGGCAGCTCAGGCAAGAAAGAAGGATGGTATCCATAATTGGCGAAAAAAGGTGACTGTTTGGTTACCGAATGGGTGGAATTATTGTATGAAAATTCCGCGAGTGGGAGAAGTGATAGCCAGTCATCCTGTGCAAAAGAAGAAAAGCATCGTAGGTACTGTTCAAGGGTTTGATTGACCCTTTCAGTCTGTCCATTAGTTTGTGGGTGATAAGCTGTGGAGAGGCGGAGTTCAATGTTCAAAGTTTCACATAAGGCCCTCCAAAATCTAGAAGTGAACTGCACCCCTCGATCAGAAACTATGCTGTCAGGGATGCCATGCAACCTTACAATCTCCTTGATAAGAGTTGAGGCAGTCTCCGGGGCAGAAGGAGTTCCTTGCAGAGGTACAAAGTGGGCCATTTTGGTCAAACGATCAACCACAACGAAAATGGTAGTAAAGTCTTCAGATGGGGGAAGTTCTACCATAAAATCCATGGAGATCATGCTCCATGGTTTCTCAGGTACAGGAAGGGGCTCAAGTAGACCCCAAGTTCTGGCTTTGTCTGTCTTATTCCGAAGGCATGAAATACAAGATCTTACATATTTCTTGCAGTCGTTCATCAAGTTTGGCCACCAGAATGTACGGGAGATCAAATTAGCAGTCTTGTGAATCCCAAAGTGACCCGCTCTTGTAACTTCTGCACAATATTTGAGAGCGCAGAAATAGTTTGGTAAATGTCCTTCGGTGGAGAGGCCTCCCTTCCAGACTCCATCTCTGGCTGACTGGTACTGTCACGTACCTGGTAGGAGTCTGGAATGACGAGGTCGGCCTCCCTTGTATCTCCAACCCAAGCCCCACTGAGGATGGGACAGACCTAGGGTGAGGAGTTACACGAGAGCCTGTAGTTGCGTGCAGAACTTGTCAGCTGAGTTGCAGACGTGGAGATGCAGGCAGAGCATCTGGTAAGGAACTGGACTCAGGAAAGCTGGTAGGATGGACAGCTAGCACAGGCACTGGAGACAGCGTTAAGCCAAGCAGGAGGCTGGTGCAGGATCACAAGGGTGGCCGGGTTCGGTAGCAGACGGGCAGCGAGGTACAAGGCACAGGCAGGAGGGAGGTCAGATGGGAAGCCGAGATCTGGAACCAGTAATCAAGTATTCAAGTCCGGAAGCAAGGTCAAAGGGAAGCCAAGGTTCAGCAACAGGGATCAAGCCAGGTTTAAACAGAGTTCAGGTATCAGGGTACTTGCTGAAGACCAGTCAGCACTTGTCAGAAGTCAGAGCATCCTTTAAGTAGGCAGGCTGGTGCCAAAGGGAATTAGGAGCGTGCTCCTGCGCGCGCACGTTGCCCGTGCGCACGCGCATGCGCGAATTGCGCACACGCATGCGCAATGGTACTCCGGAAAGGCCGCTGCGTACTGGGGATGCGCGCGCGCGCGCCAGCATTCCGAGACTGTTGACGAATGCGCGCATGCGCAGACGGATTCCCGGCAGCTTCCTTACATTGCCCCCCCCTTAGGGGCAGCCTCTGGATGCCCCTCAGGACCTCTTTTTCCGGGTGGCGTAGAAAGAAAGCTCGTACCAGTCTTGGAGCATGCACATCAGAAGCTGGTTCCCAGGAACTTTCTTCCGGCCCGTAGCCTTTCCATTTAATGAGAAACTGTGTTTGGTTACCTCTCTTCCTACAGTCCAATACGGCCTCCACCTCAAATTCCTCATTCCCTTCGATAAGTAGCGATGGAGGGGTTTCAGAAATCTGATTTGGGAAAGGATTTGGCACTGTAGGCTTCAACAAAGAAACATGGAATACTCAGTGGATTCTCAGGTTCTTGGGTAACACTAATTCGAATGCTACTGCATTAATCTTTCTCTTGACTGGAAAAGGCCCCAAAAATCTTGGGCCAAGCTTCCTCGAGGGGCAACTTAGTTTCAAGTTCGCTGTGGAAAGCCAGACCTTATCTCCAGGTTCAAGATTCAAATTGCCTCTTCTCTTCTTGTCGAAGAACTTTTTATTATCTGCCTGGGTCTTGGAGATTGTATCCTGCAGTAATTGGTAGTTGGAGTTAAGGAAGTTCAACCTGTCTTGTACGGCAGGTACAGAAGAATCAATAGGCAGCTCAGGCAAGAAAGAAGGATGGTATCCATAATTGGCCCCTTCCTGTACCTGAGAAACCATGGAGCATGATCTCCATGGATTTTATAGTAGAACTTCCCCCATCTGAAGACTTCACTACCATTTTCGTTGTGGTTGATCGTTTGACCAAAATGGCCCACTTTGTACCTCTGCAAGGCCATCAATCAAACCCTTGAACAGTACCTACGATGCTTTTCTTCTTTTGCACAGGATGACTGGCTATCACTTCTCCCACTCGCGGAATTTTCATACAATAATTCCACCCATTCGGTAACCAAACAGTCACCTTTTTTCGCCAATTATGGATACCATCCTTCTTTCTTGCCTGAGCTGCCTATTGATTCTTCTGTACCTGCCGTACAAGACAGGTTGAACTTCCTTAACTCCAACTACCAATTACTGCAGGATACAATCTCCAAGACCCAGGCAGATAATAAAAAGTTCTTCGACAAGAAGAGAAGAGGCAATTTGAATCTTGAACCTGGAGATAAGGTCTGGCTTTCCACAGCGAACTTGAAACTAAGTTGCCCCTCGAGGAAGCTTGGCCCAAGATTTTTGGGGCCTTTTCCAGTACCCTCGCTGCCCGTCTGCTACCGAACCCGGCCACCCTTTTGATCCTGAACCAGCCTCCTGCTTGGCTTAACGCTGTCTCCAGTGCCTGTGCTAGCTGTCCATCCTACCAGCTTTCCTGAGTCCAGTTCCTTACCAGATGCTCTGCCTGCATCTCCACGTCTGCAACTCAGCTGACAAGTTCTGCACGCAACTACAGGCTCTCGTGTAACTCCTCACCCTAGGTCTGTCCCATCCTCAGTGGGGCTTGGGTTGGAGATACAAGGGAGGCCGACCTCGTCATTCCAGACTCCTACCAGGTACGTGACAGTACCAGTCAGCCAGAGATGGAGTCTGGAAGGGAGGCCTCTCCACCGAAGGACATTTACCAAACTATTTCTGCGCTCTCAAATATTGTGCAGAAGTTACAAGAGCGGGTCACTTTGGGATTCACAAGACGGCTAATTTGATCTCCCGTACATTCTGGTGGCCAAACTTGATGAACGACTGCAAGAAATATGTAAGATCTTGTATTTCATGCCTTCGGAATAAGACAGACAGAGCCAGAACTTGGGGTCTACTTGAGCCCCTTCCTGTACCTGAGAAACCATGGAGCATGATCTCCATGGATTTTATAGTAGAACTTCCCCCATCTGAAGACTTTACTACCATTTTCGTTGTGGTTGATCGTTTGACCAAAATGGCCCACTTTGTACCTCTGCAAGGAACTCCTTCTGCCCCGGAGACTGCCTCAACTTTTATCAAGGAGATTGTAAGGTTGCATGGCATCCCTGACAGCATAGTTTCTGATCGAGGGGTGCAGTTCACTTCTAGATTTTGGAGGGCCTTATGTGAAACTTTGAACATTGAACTCCGCCTCTCCACAGCTTATCACCCACAAACTAATGGACAGACTGAAAGGGTCAATCAAACCCTTGAACAGTACCTACGATGCTTTTCTTCTTTTGCGCAGGATGACTGGCTATCACTTCTTCCACTCGCGGAATTTTCATACAATAATTCCACCCATTCGGCAACCAAACAGTCACCTTTTTTCGTCAATTATGGATACCAGAATGTACGGGAGATCAAATTAGCCGTCTTGTGAATCCCAAAGTGACCCGCTCTTGTAACTTCTGCACAATATTTGAGAGCGCAGAAATAGTTTGGTAAATGTCCTTCGGTGGAGAGGCCTCCCTTCCAGACTCCATCTCTGGCTGACTGGTACTGTCACGTACCTGGTAGGAGTCTGGAATGACGAGGTCGGCCTCCCTTGTATCTCCAACCCAAGCCCCACTGAGGATGGGACAGACCTAGGGTGAGGAGTTACACGAGTGTCTGTAGTTGCGTGCAGAACTTGTCAGCTGAGTTGCAGACGTGGAGATGCAGGCAGAGCATCTGGTAAGGAACTGGACTCAGGAAAGCTGGTAGGATGGACAGCTAGCACAGGCACTGGAGACAGCGTTAAGCCAAGCAGGAGGCTGGTGCAGGATCACAAGGGTGGCCGGGTTCGGTAGCAGACGGGCAGCGAGGTACTGGAAAAGGTTCAAGATTCAAATTGCCTCTTCTCTTCTTGTCGAAGAATTTTTTTTATCTGCCTGGGTCTTGGAGATTGTATCCTGCAGTAATTGGTAGTTGGAGTTAAGGAAGTTCAACCTGTCTTGTACGGCAGGTACAGAAGAATCAATAGGCAGCTCAGGCAAGAAAGAAGGATGGTATCCATAATTGGCGAAAAAAGGTGACTGTTTGGTTGCCGAATGGGTGGAATTATTGTATGAAAATTCCGCAAGTGGGAGAAGTGCTAGCCAGTCATCCTGTGCAAAAGAAGAAAAGCATCGTAGGTACTGTTCAAGGGTTTGATTGACCCTTTCAGTCTGTCCATTAGTTTGTGGGTGATAAGCTGTGGAGAGGCGGAGTTCAATGTTCAAAGTTTCACATAAGGCCCTCCAAAATCTAGAAGTGAACTGCACCCCTCGATCAGAAACTATGCTGTCAGGGATGCCATGCAACCTTACAATCTCCTTGATAAAAGTTGAGGCAGTCTCCGGGGCAGAAGGAGTTCCTTGCAGAGGTACAAAGTGGGCCATTTTGGTCAAACGATCAACCACAACGAAAATGGTAGTGAAGTCTTCAGATGGGGGAAGTTCTACTATAAAATCCATGGAGATCATGCTCCATGGTTTCTCAGGTACAGGAAGGGGCCAATTATGGATACCATCCTTCTTTCTTGCCTGAGCTGCCTATTGATTCTTCTGTACCTGCCGTACAAGACAGGTTGAACTTCCTTAACTCAAACTACCAATTACTGCAGGATACAATCTCCAAGACCCAGGCAGATAATAAAAAGTTCTTCGACAAGAAGAGAAGAGGCAATTTGAATCTTGAACCTTTTCCAGTACCTCGCTGCCCGTCTGCTACCGAACCCGGCCACCCTTGTGATCCTGCAACAGCCTCCTGCTTGGCTTAACGCTGTCTCCAGTGCCTGTGCTAGCTGTCCATCCTACCAGCTTTCCTGCGTCCAGTTCCTTACCAGATGCTCTGCCTGCATCTCCACGTCTGCAACTCAGCTGACAAGTTCTGCACGCAACTACAGGCACTCGTGTAACTCCTCACCCTAGGTCTGTCCCATCCTCAGTGGGGCTTGGGTTGGAGATACAAGGAAGGCCGACCTCGTCATTCCAGACTCCTACCAGGTACGTGACAGTACCAGTCAGCCAGAGATGGAGTCTGGAAGGGAGGCCTCTCCACCGAAGGACATTTACCAAACTATTTCTGCGCTCTCAAATATTGTGCAGAAGTTACAAGAGCGGGTCACTTTGGGATTCACAAGACGGCTAATTTGATCTCCCGTACATTCTGGTGGCCAAATTTGATGAACGACTGCAAGAAATATGTAAGATCTTGTATTTCATGCCTTCGGAATAAGACAGACAGAGCCAGAACTTGGGGTCTACTTGAGCCCCTTCCTGTACCTAAAAAACCATGGAGCATGAACTCCATGGATTTTATAGTAGAACTTCCCCCATCTGAAGACTTCACTACCATTTTCGTTGTGGTTGATCGTTTGACCAAAATGGCCCACTTTGTACCTCTGCAAGGAACTCCTTCTGCCCCGGAGACTGCCTCAACTTTTATCAAGGAGATTGTAAGGTTCCCCTCGAGGAAGCTTGGCCCAAGATTTTTGGGGCCTTTTCCAGTACCCTCGCTGCCCGTCTGCTACCGAACCCGGCCACCCTTTTGATCCTGCACCAGCCTCCTGCTTGGCTTAACGCTGTCTCCAGTGCCTGTGCTAGCTGTCCATCCTACCAGCTTTCCTGAGTCCCAGTTCCTTACCAGATGCTCTGCCTGCATCTCCACGTCTGCAACTCAGCTGACAAGTTCTGCACGCAACTACAGGCTCTCGTAACTCCTCACCCTAGGTCTGTCCCATCCTCAGTGGGGCTTGGGTTGGAGATACAAGGGAGGCCGACCTCGTCATTCCAGACTCCTACCAGGTACGTGACAGTACCAGTCAGCCAGAGATGGAGTCTGGAAGGGAGGCCTCTCCACCGAAGGACATTTACCAAACTATTTCTGCGCTCTCAAATATTGTGCAGAAGTTACAAGAGCGGGTCACTTTGGGATTCACAAGACGGCTAATTTGATCTCCCGTACATTCTGGTGGCCAAACTTGATGAACGACTGCAAGAAATATGTAAGATCTTGTATTTCATGCCTTCGGAATAAGACAGACAGAGCCAGAACTTGGGGTCTACTTGAGCCCCTTCCTGTACCTGAGAAACCATGGAGCATGATCTCCATGGATTTTATAGTAGAACTTCCCCATCTGAAGACTTTACTACCATTTTCGTTGTGGTTGATCGTTTGACCAACATGGCCCACTTTGTACCTCTGCAAGGAACTCCTTCTGCCCCGGAGACTGCCTCAACTTTTATCAAGGAGATTGTAAGGTTGCATGGCATCCCTGACAGCATAGTTTCTGATCGAGGGGTGCAGTTCACTTCTAGATTTTGGAGCGCCTTATGTGAAACTTTGAACATTGAACTCCGCCTCTCCACAGCTTATCACCCACAAACTAATGGACAGACTGAAAGGGTCAATCAAACCCTTGAACAGTACCTACGATGCTTTTCTTCTTTTGCGCAGGATGACTGGCTATCACTTCTCCCACTCGCGGAATTTTCATACAATAATTCCACCCATTCGGCAACCAAACAGTCACCTTTTTTCGTCAATTATGGCCACCAGAATGTACGGGAGATCAAATTAGCCGTCTTGTGAATCCCAAAGTGACCCGCTCTTGTAACTTCTGCACAATATTTGAGAGCGCAGAAATAGTTTGGTAAATGTCCTTCGGTGGAGAGGCCTCCCTTCCAGACTCCATCTCTGGCTTACTGGTACTGTCACGTACCTGGTAGGAGTCTGGAATGACGAGGTCGGCCTCCCTTGTATCTCCAACCCAAGCCCCACTGAGGATGGGACAGACCTAGGGTGAGGAGTTACACGAGAGCCTGTAGTTGCGTGCAGAACTTGTCAGCTGAGTTGCAGACGTGGAGATGCAGGCAGAGCATCTGGTAAGGAACTGGACTCAGGAAAGCTGGTAGGATGAACAGCTAGCACAGGCACTGGAGACAGCGTTAAGCCAAGCAGGAGGCTGGTGCAGGATCACAAGGGTGGCCGGGTTCGGTAGCAGACGGGCAGCGAGGTACTGGAAAAGGCCCCAAAAATCTTGGGCCAAGCTTCCTCGTGGGGCAACTTAGTTTCAAGTTCGCTGTGGAAAGCCAGACCTTATCTCCAGGTTCAAGATTCAAATTGCCTCTTCTCTTCTTGTCGAATAACTGTTTATTATCTGCCTGGGTCCTGGAGATTGTATCCTGCAGTAATTGGTAGTTGGAGTTAAGGAAGTTCAACCTGTCTTGTACGGCAGGTACAGAAGAATCAATAGGCAGCTCAGGCAAGAAAGAAGGATGGTATCCATAATTGGCGAAAAAAGGTGACTGTTTGGTTGCCGAATGGGTGGAATTATTGTATGAAAATTCCGCGAGTGGGAGAAGTGATAGCCAGTCATCCTGTGCAAAAGAAGAAAAGCATCGTAGGTACTGTTCAAGGGTTTGATTGACCCTTTCAGTCTGTCCATTAGTTTGTGGGTGATAAGCTGTGGAGAGGCGGAGTTCAATGTTCAAAGTTTCAGATAAGGCCCTCCAAAATCTAGAAGTGAACTGCACCCCTCGATCAGAAACTATGCTGTCAGGGATGCCATGCAACCTTACAATCTCCTTGATAAAAGTTGAGGCAGTCTCCGTGGCAGAAGGAGTTCCTTGCAGAGGTACAAAGTGGGCCATTTTGGTCAAACGATCAACCACAACGAAAATGGTAGTGAAGTCTTCAGATGGGGGAAGTTCTACTATAAAATCCATGGAGATCATGCTCCATGGTTTCTCAGGTACAGGAGAAGGGGCTCAAGTAGACCCCAAGTTCTGACTCTGTCTGTCTTATTCCGAAGGCATGAAATACAAGATCTTACATATTTCTTGCAGTCGTTCATCAAATTTGGCCACCAGAATGTACGGGAGATCAAATTGGCCGTCTTGTGAATCCCAAAGTGACCCGCTCTTGTAACTTCTGCACAATATTTGAGAGTGCAGAAATAGTTTGGTAAATGTCCTTCGGTGGAGAGGCCTCCCTTCCAGACTCCATCTCTGGCTGACTGGTACTGTCACTTACCTGGTAGGAGTCTGGAATGACGAGGTCGGCCTCCCTTGTATCTCCAACCCAAGCCCCACTGAGGATGGGACAGACCTAGGGTGAGGAGTTACACGAGTGCCTGTAGTTGCGTGCAGAACTTGTCAGCTGAGTTGCAGACGTGGAGATGCAGGCAGAGCATCTGGTAAGGAACTGGACTCAGGAAAGCTGGTAGGATGGACAGCTAGCACAGGCACTGGAGACAGCGTTAAGCCAAGCAGGAGGCTGGTGCAGGATCACAAGGGTGGCCGGGTTCGGTAGCAGACGGGCAGCGAGGTACTGGAAAAGGTTCAAGATTCAAATTGCCTCTTCTCTTCTTGTCGAAGAACTTTTTATTATCTGCCTGGGTCTTGGAGATTGTATCCTGCAGTAATTGGTAGTTTGAGTTAAGGAAGTTCAACCTGTCTTGTACGGCAGGTACAGAAGAATCAATAGGCAGCTCAGGCAAGAAAGAAGGATGGTATCCATAATTGGCGAAAAAAGGTGACTGTTTGGTTGCCGAATGGGTGGAATTATTGTATGAAAATTCCGCGAGTGGGAGAAGTGATAGCCAGTCATCCTGCGCAAAAGAAGAAAAGCATCGTAGGTACTGTTCAAGGGTTTGATTGACCCTTTCAGTCTGTCCATTAGTTTGTGGGTGATAAGCTGTGGAGAGGCGGAGTTCAATGTTCAAAGTTTCACATAAGGCCCTCCAACATCTAGAAGTGAACTGCACCCCTCGATCAGAAACTATGCTGTCAGGGATGCCATGCAACCTTACAATCTCCTTGATAAAAGTTGAGGCAGTCCCCGGGGCAGAAGGAGTTCCTTGCAGAGGTACAAAGTGGGCCATTTTGGTCAAACGATCAACCACAACGAAAATGGTAGTGAAGTCTTCAGATGGGGGAAGTTCTACTATAAAATCCATAGAGATCATGCTCCATGGTTTCTCAGGTACAGGAAGGGGCTCAAGTAGACCCCAAGTTCTGGCTCTGTCTGTCTTATTCCGAAGGCATGAAATACAAGATCTTACATATTTCTTGCAGTCGTTCATCAAGTTTGGCCACCAGAATGTACGGGAGATCAAATTAGCCGTCTTGTGAATCCCAAAGTGACCCGCTAGGGGATGATCATGACATCGCCCTAGGACGGCAACTCTGAACTGTTCTGGGACCTGCAGTAATTGGTAGTTGGATTTAAGGAAGTTCAACCTGTCTTGTACGGCAGGTACAGAAGAATCAATGGGCAGCTCAGGCAAGAAAGAAGGATGGTATCCATAATTGGCGAAAAAAGGTGACTGTTTGGTTACCGAATGGGTGGAATTATTGTATGAAAATTCCGCGAGTGGGAGAAGTGATAGCCAGTCATCCTGTGCAAAAGAAGAAAAGCATCGTAGGTACTGTTCAAGGGTTTGATTGACCCTTTCAGTCTGTCCATTAGTTTGTGGGTGATAAGCTGTGGAGAGGCGGAGTTCAATGTTCAATGTTTCACATAAGGCCCTCCAAAATCTAGAAGTGAACTGCACCCCTCGATCAGAAACTATGCTGTCAGGGATGCCATGCAACCTTACAATCTCCTTGATAAAAGTTGAGGCAGTCTCCGGGGCAGAAGGAGTTCCTTGCAGAGGTACAAAGTGGGCCATTTTGGTCAAACGATCAACCACAACGAAAATGGTAGTAAAGTCTTCAGATGGGGGAAGTTCTACTATAAAATCCATGGAGATCATGCTCCATGGTTTCTCAGGTACAGGAAGGGGCTCAAGTAGACCCCAAGTTCTGGCTCTGTCTGTCTTATTCCGAAGGCATGAAATACAAGATCTTACATATTTCTTGCAGTCGTTCATCAAGTTTGGCCACCAGAATGTACGGGAGATCAAATTAGCCGTCTTGTGAATCCCAAAGTGACCCGCTAGGGGATGATCATGACATCGCCCTAGGACGGCAACTCTGAACTGTTCTGGGACCTGCAGTAATTGGTAGTTGGAGTTAAGGAAGTTCAACCTGTCTTGTACGGCAGGTACAGAAGAATCAATAGGCAGCTCAGGCAAGAAAGAAGGATGGTATCCATAATTGGCAAAAAAAGGTGACTGTTTGGTTACCGAATGGGTGGAATTATTGTATGAAAATTCCGCGAGTGGGAGAAGTGATAGCCAGTCATCCTGTGCAAAAGAAGAAAAGCATCGTAGGTACTGTTCAAGGGTTTGATTGACCCTTTCAGTCTGTCCATTAGTTTGTGGGTGATAAGCTGTGGAGAGGCGGAGTTCAATGTTCAATGTTTCACATAAGGCCCTCCAAAATCTAGAAGTGAACTGCACCCCTCGATCAGAAACAATGCTGTCAGGGATGCCATGCAACCTTACAATCTCCTTGATAAAAGTTGAGGCAGTCTCCGGGGCAGAAGGTACAAAGTGGGCCATTTTGGTCAAACGATCAACCACAACGAAAATGGTAGTAAAGTCTTCAGATGGGGGAAGTTCTACTATAAAATCCATGGAGATCATGCTCCATGGTTTCTCAGGTACAGGAAGGGGCTCAAGTAGACCCCAAGTTCTGGCTCTGTCTGTCTTATTCCGAAGGCATGAAATACAAGATCTTACATATTTCTTGCAGTCGTTCACCAAATTTGGCCACCAGAATGTACGGGAGATCAAATTGGCCGTCTTGTGAATCCCAAAGTGACCCGCTCTTGTAACTTCTGCACAATATTTGAGAGCGCAGAAATAGTTTGGTAAATGTCCTTCGGTGGAGAGGCCTCCCTTCCAGACTCCATCTCTGGCTGACTGGTACTGTCACATACCTGGTAGGAGTCTGGAATGACGAGGTCGGCCTCCCTTGTATCTCCAACCCAAGCCCCACTGAGGATGGGACAGACCTAGGGTGAGGAGTTACACGAGTGCCTGTAGTTGCGTGCAGAACTTGTCAGCTGAGTTGCAGACGTGGAGATGCAGGCAGAGCATCTGGTAAGGAACTGGACTCAGGAAAGCTGGTAGGATGAACACCTATCACAGGCACTGGAGACAGCGTTAAGCCAAGCAGGAGGCTGGTGCAGGATCACAAGGGTGGCCGGGTTCGGTAGCAGACGGGCAGCGAGGTACAAGGCACAGGCAGGAGGGAGGTCAGATGGGAAGCCGAGATCAGGAACCAATAATCAAGTATTCAAGTCCGGAAGCAAGGTCAAAGGGAAGCCAAGGTTCAGCAACAGGGATCAAGCCAGGTTTAAACAGAGTTCAGGTATCAGGGTACTTGCTGAAGACCAGTCAGCACTTGTCAGAAGTCAGAGCATCCTTTAAGTAGGCAGGCTGGTGCCAAAGGGAATTAGGAGCGTGCTCCTGCGCGCGCACGTTGCCCGTGCGCACGCGCATGCGCGAATTGCGCACACGCATGCGCAATGGTACTCCGGAAAGGCCGCTGCGTACTGGGGATGTGCGCGCGCGCGCCAGCATTCCGAGACTGTTGACGAATGCGCGCATGCGCAGACGGATTCCCGGCAGCTTCCTTACATTGCCCCCCCCTTAGGGGCAGCCTCTGGATGCCCCTCAGGACCTCTTTTTCCGGGTGGCGTAGAAAGAAAGCTCGTACCAGTCTTGGAGCATGCACATCAGAAGCTGGTTCCCAGGAACTTTCTTCCGGCCCGTAGCCTTTCCATTTAATGAGAAACTGTGTTTGGTTACCTCTCTTCCTACAGTCCAATACGGCCTCCACCTCAAATTCCTCATTCCCTTCGATAAGTAGCGATGGAGGGGTTTCAGAAATCTGATTTGGGAAAGGATTTGGCACTGTAGGCTTCAACAAAGAAACATGGAATACTCAGTGGATTCTCAGGTTCTTGGGTAACACTAATTCGAATGCTACTGCATTAATCTTTCTCTTGACTGGAAAAGGCCCCAAAAATCTTGGGCCAAGCTTCCTCGAGGGGCAAAACTTAGTTTCAAGTTCGCTGTGGAAAGCCAGACCTTATCTCCAGGTTCAAGATTCAAATTGCCTCTTCTCTTCTTGTCGAAGAACTTTTTATTATTTGCCTGGGTCTTGGAGATTGTATCCTGCAGTAATTGGTAGTTGGAGTTAAGGAAGTTCAACCTGTCTTGTACGGCAGGTACAGAAGAATCAATAGGCAGCTCAGGCAAGAAAGAAGGATGGTATCCATAATTGGCCCCTTCCTGTACCTGAGAAACCATGGAGCATGATCTCCATGGATTTTATAGTAGAACTTCCCCCATCTGAAGACTTCACTACCATTTTCGTTGTGGTTGATCGTTTGACCAAAATGGCCCACTTTGTACCTCTGCAAGGCCATCAATCAAACCCTTGAACAGTACCTACGATGCTTTTCTTCTTTTGCACAGGATGACTGGCTATCACCTCTCCCACTCGCAAAATTTTCATACAATAATTCCACCCATTCGGCAACCAAACAGTCACCTTTTTTCGCCAATTATGGATACCATCCTTCTTTCTTGCCTGAGCTGCCTATTGATTCTTCTGTACCTGCCGTACAAGACAGGTTGAACTTCCTTAACTCCAACTACCAATTACTGCAGGATACAATCTCCAAGACCCAGGCAGATAATAAAAAGTTCTTCGACAAGAAGAGAAGAGGCAATTTGAATCTTGAACCTGGAGATAAGGTCTGGCTTTCCACCGCGAACTTGAAACTAAGTTGCCCCTCGAGGAAGCTTGGCCCAAGATTTTTGGGGCCTTTTCCAGTACCTCGCTGCCCGTCTGTTACCGAACCCGGCCACCCTTTTGATCCTGCACCAGCCTCCTGCTTGGCTTAACGCTGTCTCCAGTGCCTGTGCTAGCTGTCCATCCTACCAGCTTTCCTGAGTCCAGTTCCTTACCAGATGCTCTGCCTGCATCTCCACGTCTGCAACTCAGCTGACAAGTTCTGCACGCAACTACAGGCTCTCGTGTAACTCCTCACCCTAGGTCTGTCCCATCCTCAGTGGGGCTTGGGTTGGAGATACAAGGGAGGCCGACCTCGTCATTCCAGACTCCTACCAGGTACGTGACAGTACCAGTCAGCCAGAGATGGAGTCTGGAAGGGAGGCCTCTCCACCGAAGGACATTTACCAAACTATTTCTGCGCTCTCAAATATTGTGCAGAAGTTACAAGAGCGGGTCACTTTGGGATTCACAAGACGGCTAATTTGATCTCCCGTACATTCTGGTGGCCAAACTTGATGAACGACTGCAAGAAATATGTAAGATCTTGTATTTCATGCCTTCGGAATAAGACAGACAGAGCCAGAACTTGGGGTCTACTTGAGCCCCTTCCTGTACCTGAGAAACCATGGGAGCATGATCTCCATGGATTTTATAGTAGAACTTCCCCCATCTGAAGACTTTACTACCACCCATTCGGCAACCAAACAGTCACCTTTTTTCGTCAATTATGGCCACCAGAATGTACGGGAGATCAAATTAGCCGTCTTGTGAATCCCAAAGTGACCCGCTCTTGTAACTTCTGCACAATATTTGAGAGCGCAGAAATAGTTTGGTAAATGTCCTTCGGTGGAGAGGCCTCCCTTCCAGACTCCATCTCTGGCTGACTGGTACTGTCACGTACCTGGTAGGAGTCTGGAATGACGAGGTCGGCCTCCCTTGTATCTCCAACCCAAGCCCCACTGAGGATGTGACAGACCAAGGGTGAGGAGTTACACGAGTGTCTGTAGTTGCGTGCAGAACTTGTCAGCTGAGTTGCAGACGTGGAGATGCAGGCAGAGCATCTGGTAAGGAACTGGACTCAGGAAAGCTGGTAGGATGGACAGCTAGCACAGGCACTGGAGACAGCGTTAAGCCAAGCAGGAGGCTGGTGCAGGATCACAAGGGTGGCCGGGTTCGGTAGCAGACGGGCAGCGAGGTACTGGAAAAGGTTCAAGATTCAAATTGCCTCTTCTCTTCTTGTCGAAGAACTTTTTATTATCTGCCTGGGTCTTGGAGATTGTATCCTGCAGTAATTGGTAGTTGGAGTTAAGGAAGTTCAACCTGT